>LZPO01044484.1:126986-137746 GCA_001675575.1 Neotoma lepida | reverse complement strand
CTTTTGATTCAGCATCAGTTTTTATTTCTGAGTCTTCTGGACCCTGTTCCAGATAATTGTGGGGTTCCAGTCATCCTTCTATTTGTGTGGTCTCTTACCATTGAAGTGGTGTCATTCCTACTAGAGGAGTTTGTCATATATTGTGATCTTTTTATAGAATTGAGTGTTTCTTTCATTGGTTCTTTTGTATGGTTGTTTTTGGTTTGATTTTATTAGTATTGGCTCAGAATTCTCTGGTGCAGTATGGTTTAAAATTCAGAATTCACTGACATGAGTTATGATCTTTGTTGTTTCTTTCTGACTAATGATATTTCATTTTTATGTTTCAACATATATTTATTTGTGTGTGAACTCACACACATTGCATTCACTCAGGTGTTTACACACTGTAACTCACATGTCAATGGTAGATGAGAACAGCTTACTGGGGTTCAATGCCTTTTTTCTACCATTTTACCCAGGAATCAAATTCAGGCTTGTTGACATGTACCTTTACCTGCTGAACCATCTAATCTGTAATTTTTTAAATGTAGACATTTATACCAATAGACTTCGACATCCCTCTTGCAACATCTTTTTTATAGTTTCCAATATTCTGTTATTTACAGACATTTCAGGAATGTTATGTTTCATTTCTGCCTCTATTTGGGTCTAAGAATTTTGGAACCGACTCTCAATTTCTTTCACATCTCACAGATAGTTCAGTGTTTTATTTTCTAGCCTCCACGTGTTTGTACAATTTATATGGTTTATTTTTGTCCTTTTTTGTACTTTTTTATACTGTAATCTTATAAAAATAAAAGTTACTTCAGTTACCTTGTATTTGAGAAGATTTTCTTTGNATAAATCCATTTTGCTTTGCATAAAACCATTTTGAAAAGAAATTGCTTAGGCTACTGATTAAGTATGTATTCTGTTACTGTTCCTTCGAAAGTTCTGTAGATATTAAATCAATCCATATATTTGTATATAATTTGTTCATTGGTTTCCTTTTGTTTTGATGGCCTGTCTACTGATAATAATCAAGTGTTAAAATCACCCAAAATAATGTGTTCTATGCATTATCTCATATTTAGTAGTGTGTGCTTTATAAAATTGAGTACACCAATATCACCAGAATATATGTTAATGGAATCTTGTTGAATTTCTCACTTATCAATATGTAGTGACCTTCATTTTCTCATAAACTAATTTAAATTTAAAGTATACCTTATGGACTACCAGTATGGTTATTCCTGTTTGTTTGCACATGTGATTTTCTGCCTATTTCTTTGGCACTGAAGTTCATTTGCTGCAGGTACTAAATAGCTCTATGTAATAGAATACTATTTTAAGGTGTACTACTTTTGTTTATATTGAATTTGTTTAACTCTGTGAAGCTATGTTACTATTCCTGTGTAAAACACCTGATGGTTTAAAAAAGAACTGACCAATAGCAAGACAGGAGAAAGGATAGGTGGGGCTGGCAGGCTGAGAGTATATATAAAAGAAGAAAACTAGGAGGAGAGATCTAATATTGAGGAGGACTCCAGGACCAGCCACCCAGCTAAACAGCAAGCCAGAGTAAGAGTGAGATTTTCAGAATTTAGAGAATGGGAAAAGCCCAGAGGCAAAAGAAAAAAGGGTTAATTTAAGAAAAGCTGGCTAGAAACTAAGCCAAACTAAGATTGGCCTTCATGAATAAGAATAAGCCTCCGTGTATGCTTTGTTTGGGAGCTGGGTGAAGGGCCCCCCAAGAGCAAAACCTTCCAAAAACAGCTGTATCCCATTTATGTAGTCTATTCTGTCAGGCCATGTATTCTACAATATTGGAATATGAGACAATTAAAAGTCAGAATTAGGTCAAGTTGTAAAATAATTACTGTCATTTTGTTTTTTAAAAATATTTTCCCCAATACTTAGTTAGTTATATTCTGTTGTAAAGAAATTTATTCCTTTCAGTATTATCATTGTTACCTTTGGAAGGTGATTTGGCTTTTTAAAAAAAATCAGTTAACTTCTCCTTTACTATATCATGTTTCAAATTTTCAAGATAGCTTTTATTTAAATATTTTTGGTCTAATGATGTGTATGGGCTTTCTCACATATATTTATATTCAGCCTTCCCATTTCTTTTCTTCTTGCTTTGATTTTTGGAAAGCTTACTTCTAACTTATTATTTCTGTCTGTTTTTATAGTATACATTAACAAGATACATTAAGATGCTTGTATTTAGCTACCTTAAATCCCCCAAAGGTGGATACATTCTGAATGTAAGGTATCTTTTATATTACTCAATAAAAGAATTCTATAAAAAATAGGATTTTCAAGACAGCACTATTCAATTTCACCCAAGGAGAAAAATGACATTATTGTAGGCTACAATAGGCAATACCAACGGTTTATAGAAAATTTAAGCTTCCTTGTCCAGGCTTGTAAAATTCTAGTTTTGTCCATATTCTGCAAAGCCTTTTGATACTGCTGCATAATTTATTTGAAATATAATGACACTATGAGTAATCGAAGCTATTGATCATGTTTGAATGACTGATGTAATAGTAAAACTTACCCTAAAGTTTTCTCTTTTAATTACCAATAACCTCATATGACAAACAAATCACTGCAAGTATCAGTGATATTTAAAATGTACATTTATTCATAATAGACATATGGCCTCAGGTGGAAAAGTATTAATATTTAAAAGGAGTATAATGAAAAGGGCATGAGTAAGTCATGGGCGCAGGAGTAAGGTTGTCTCCTTTCTCCTGATATGAGAAGTAGAATATATGGATTATGTCTTAATGTTCATCAGTCTCTGGAATGATGTAATGATGTCTTCAATAATGTGCTATTTGTGTGTGTCTGTTAAATGAATGTGTATTTTTCTGTCTTTCAGTTTGACTGTGTCTTCTTACATTGGAAAAAATATTCACTCCCTTATTTCTTCCATTTATTCTCACCTTGCCCATGGGGTCAAGTTGTCCTAAGAAAAGAGAGTGAAGTACAGTTGTCTTCTTTTGAGTGACAAGAAGTTGAATAAGTTAGAGGCACAAGAGTAGTGTTGTCTTCATTCTGGATATATGAGAACTCCTGTATAATGAATATGTCTAAGTGCTCACCATTGTACTGAAATGGCATAATGATGACTTCACTGACATGCATGCTAGGCTGCAGTCACAGTAGGTAGCTAGGGGATTGGAGAACTAAAAGCAGTTATAGATCAAAGAGATACTTGTGCCTTTTGGATAAAGTAAATGAGGATATACTGTGAGGCCATGTGTCCACATGATTTAGCATGGTGAGGTGTATTAGATTGTGACAGACTGTTTGATCATAATTGTTGCCTGGTAAAACTGGTGGAATTCTTTATGCCAATAACATGGGCTTAAGAAGCAGCGAGGAGCTAAGCAGCAGTATTATCTTTGGCTATTTTACTCTTCCAATGTAATTGCCTTTGTACAGCCTTTAATATCAGCTTACATTGGAGGTGAGTCTCCCAATCAGACCATGGCCAAAGCCTTGGACATTTGCAAAGCAAATATAACTACTACAGAAAGCAAGTTTACTGAATCTCATTGAATATAGTGTGTAAATAAGCTGTTCAAAGAATTTTTTTTTGGTGGATGTCCTCTTACATAAGAAGGAAAACTCTTGACTAAGAAATATAAGGACTCAAAATTATCCACCAAAGGGTGATTTTTTTCATTGTTACTTGAGTTCAGCAATATTTTAAGCTATTTCTTAGACTAGACTGAGGGTGAGGCAGGATGTGATTTTCTCTAACTTGACAGATGCCCAACATTATCTATCTGAAGGTCTTTGAAACTGTGCATCCACAGTAAACTCCCAGCTCAGAAAATATAATTCATTATGTTTCAAGTGGAATCTGAGGTCCAGAAAATAACTGAGAATGCACACTACACTCCATGACAGGGTGTTGCTATTGTATACTGGGAAGCCTTGGGCACTGCCTCTTGTCCTGCTGTCACTTGATTTCTATCTGAGGTTACTGTACTATTGGCCAGGTAATAATGTCCTTTTCTTTACATTTCGATGTATATGATCTATGAGCTTTGGGGAGGTGCTGTTTTCACTAGAGGAGTGTTTGAGTTACTTGGAAATGATATTCCTTACTAATCCTTAAATCCAGCACCATGTCATTGACTGAAACTGAGAGAACCACCAGAATTGCCTAAGATAATGGGCATTCTTGGTGAGAAAATAAAGGGGGGGGCTATTGTTCAGTATTGATCCAAGTGATTGAATCTACGTAGAACAGCTTGATTTCTAGTTGAAATAATTCCCTGAAAGATAATTGTTTTACTGATATACTCAGTACTTTCCTTGGGTTCTTTGTCAAGGTTTAAATTGAATGGAGTCTTCATTCTGTAGGATAAGGTAAGGTTTTTCTCTGTCTTAGAAGTCGCAGGTGGTTTGAAATATGTTGATCACAGTAAAGAAAGCAGATTTCAGAGGTATGCAGAACTTTTGGATTCTTGAGCAAGAAGAAACACTTTTGGATTCTTGAGCAAGAAGAAACAGCACAGTCTCCCATTTCCTTTGATGGTTAGTTTATCAATAAAGCAAAATAATAACAATCCATGAGTCTATATACATTTAATGTGCAAGGAAGCATCTTGGCTGGTCTTGATTCCTGTCTTCTAGGCAGAGTAAAGAGAGAAACCATATACACAGAGCCTCATAGAGTATCCCTGGGTGTTTCTGGCCTCTCCAAACCCATTCTTCATTTCCAGGGGTCTTCCTATGGTCCTGGTTATTCTGTCGTGTAACCTTGGAGTTCACAGCCCATCATTTCTTGCACAAAATTTGTTTTATATGTTTGTTTTATGTATTTTTCCAGACTATTATTTGATTATGTTACTTCTCCTTCTGTGGAAATCAAATCCATCAATTTATGCCTGAATGTTCTTTCCAGTCTTGTAAAATTTTACCAGTATGACAATCTTATCAAAAGTTAAAAATTGCAATTATAGATGTGAAAAAGTGTATGTATGAATCACTAGGAGACCTGAACTCCACACAAAGAAGTAGGAGAAAGTCAGGACTTCTGAGAGTTGGATATACAGTAATCCAAGGGGAATAGGACAATCCTTCAATGGATATTAATATTTCATCCTTTTTTTAAATTAAATAATAGCACTATAAATAATCCCCATATATTTTCACAAAACCAGCAATATTTTACTAGGTTATTCATGGCCTATATTCTCATTAAATTTTATTATATACATATTATGTTTATATATTATGTATTAATGTGCATCCCTAACTTAACAAATACTACCTTCTTATTTATGTGTCTCTCCTAATTGTGACCTATTTGTTTCTTCTACTTTTTTGCAAACTCCATACTTTCTGTCATTCATCTTCAACTATTTCATCCTTATTTTCATATAAATTGTATTTGAGTCAGTTATCTTTCTTATTTTCTTTCTTTGATTTTTCTTTATGACTTCTTTCCTTCCTCTTCAAGTTCCTTCCTTCTTCCCTTCCTTCATTTCTTACTTTCTCTCTTCCTTTCTTTTATATATTTGTAAATGTCCCACATTAGGAGAGCTGCAGATTGAGTCAAGGACCACGTACATGTCAGACAATGATTATGCAGTCAAACAACATGCTGATAAGGAACACAATGTGATGGGAGACTTATAAAATCATATGCAGCATAGGCTTCTGCTTTAGCTAGAGGATGTGTAGCATCAAGGGGAAAGGTTTGTGTTCTCATGCAAGGTGAAAATAAGTAGAAGCAGCCACTTCCATGCTTCGATGGGATGCTGTTTAAAACCTGTGGAATAGGAAGAAGTTCTTGAGTCCATGTTTCAGTAACTTTGTAGTTAAATTTGAAATACACATTTCATTCTTAACTTTGTGGCATTTCACCCGAATTTGCTCAAAGTCCCCTAGAGGATTGTAAGGGTCAAAATTGAGAAAGCTTTTCAGCCATGATGTTGCATATCTAGAGGTTATTCCTTGTGAAGACCCTGGGTAATCACAAGTGAAATAATGAGTAGCATAGGGCCTCCTTCTAATTTAAGATAGGGTTTGGTTTCACCTTGTCCATAANATGGCAATGGAGAAAGCATTCTGTGTTTGTCCTCTAGAGAGGAAGCCAAGCCTCAAAGATTCAGAAGACATCATGTTGTGATTCTTGTATGTAGTCTATACAGGATNCCATATCTACTATTAGTGCTGTACAAGTTTTAAGATGGAGCACAAATGGGTCTATAGTGGAAGCCACAACCTCAGCTGGAGTTAACACATGTTATAGTTCAGAGATCAGAAAAAAAGACATTTCTACTCTTCTCAGTGTAGTTATCCATTCTTTTATGAGAACTTCTAGCTTAAAATGTAGAGATTAGCCTTTCAGACAGATAAAATACACAAAAAGTTCCTGTTGAGACATCACATCTTTTCCTCATGCATGAAAAAGTTATCAAAACTATGTGGGCTTCCTAGACTCTGGTTGATAAAGAGAGAGGATATCATGTCTCCCACCAAAGAGAAAAGGTGCTATATTTTCAGGGATCTCATCAACAATTTCAACAGTATTCAAGTTGTCCTGGTAGGCACACGAGTTAGTGAGCAGGAGGCTTCTACTTGGGACATGCAAGCAATTTCATATCTCAAGAAAACAATGCAATTGACTGGGAATTAAGAGAAAACTATCCCTTTTGGTTAACTTTAGGATGAAACGTGTGAGCATATGTGCTTGTGAGCAGGGGGTGCAATTTTGTTTCTTAGATGTGTGCTATATATGTGTGAGTGTTGATTTTTTTGAAAATTAAGTGAATGTGTATTTTCTTTTTGTCCTACATTGTGTGACACTGTTTTATTATTGGATATAATTATCAACTCACTTATTTCCTCCACTTACTTTCATCTTGCAATGGGGTCAAGTTGCCATACAGAAAAGAGAATGAAGTATATCTGCCTTCCTTTGAATGACAAAAGGCTTAACATTTCAGAGGCACAAGAGTAGTGTTGTCTTTATTCAGGAAATATGAGAAGTGTAGTGTGAAGAATATATGTAAGTGTTCAACAATCTAATGGAATGGCATAGTGATACCTTCACTTACATATGTGGTAGGCTGCAGCTTTCAGAGGTAGCTGTGGGAAAGAAGTAAAAGGAGTTACAGGTCAGAGAGATCTGTGTGATTTTTGGATAAAGTAAATGAAAATATTAAGTGATCGTGAGTCCACATTGTTAGTTTAGCATGGGAGGAGTATTAGATTGTGACAGACAGTTGGGTCATAATTGTTGCCTGGCAAGCCTGGTAGAATTCTTTCTTCCTGCTTTCTTTCTGCTTAAGAAGCAGAGAGCACCTTAGATGCAGTGTTGTCATTGGATATTTACTCTCCCAACATAAACACCTTTGGACAACTGTTAATGTCAGCATACATTGGTGGTGATCTCCCATTCAGACCGTGGCCAAACCTTGGATATTTACCAAGCAACTGGAATTATTACCCAAGACAAGTTTACTGAATCTCACTGAAAATAGTGCTTGAAGAAGCGATTCTAAGACTTTTTTTGGTGGATGTTGACTTTCATAAGATGAAAAGTCTTGACTAAGAAACTTAAGGACTCAAATTTATCCACCAGAGGCTGAGTTTTCCCTTGTTACCTGTGTTCAGTAATGTTGTAAGCCACTTCTTAGGCTAGACTGAGGATGATGTAATTTTCTATAACTGAGCAGATGACCAGTATTTTCTATCAGAAGTGTTGCTAACACCTGGGAAAATTGAATGCATTTTGTTTTAAGTGGATCCTTAGGTCTAGAAAATACCTGAGATCATGCACTACTCTCCATGATGGCGTGTTGCTGTGGCATACTGAGAAGTTTTGGGCACTACCTCTTGTCCCACTGTCAATGAATTTCTATCTGAGGCTAAAGTACTGTTAGCCACCTGTGATTCTTGTTCCTTACACATTTTTCCAAAGATGTTCTATGTTCATTGGTTTGTGCCATTTTCTTTAGAGTGTTTGTGTTAGTTGGAAAAGATATTCCTGTAAAATCTTTCAAACCAACACCATTCCATAGATTCAAGCCGGGAGAACTACCTGTGCCTAGAATTGCCTGCACAAAATGAAGGTTCTCTGGTAGGTAGGTAAGGATATGTTTTCCCCCTTTTGTCTAAATAAGAAAATTCTAACCTAATACAAAACTATATACAATAGGAATGATTATCACATATTGTCCAGGAGGAATAAGGGATAATGGCCTAGACAAGATGGAACTGCAACCAACACAAACAACTTCAAACAAGAGACACATACTAAAATACTAAAATCCAGACTAGTCTGGAGCATAGGTAAATGGCATGTTACAGAGATCATTCTAAAAGGTGTCCTAGCCTAAAGAACCTGAATCTAATACTTAATATGTTCTAGGTAAGATCCAAGAAGATTGTAACTATAACTGTTAGTCTTCAACCCATCAAAAACCTGAGAAGGAATATAATAACACCTGAGAAACGGGAGAAGGATGCAAGCACCTTTTGGGAGTCTTGCCAAAGTAGACAGAGACAGCTCGCAGCCTGGATTGTCACCTAAAATTTCTCAGTATCGTTGGTGCATTCAAATTGGTGACAGGTCTATCTTATCTGTCAGACCATTTTCAAAAGCAGGTTTTTGAAATACTATCTTACCCTGTCTTGGCGGAGTTTAATAGTCACTTTTATTGTAAACAGTCGAGGCAAGGGCAGTTGTTCACCCAATAGGCCATTTTTGTGCCAAGAAGAAGACAAACATCCAAATGGAAATGTTTCAGAAGCCCCAAATTCTATCGGAATCAGATCAGTGCTGACAGGAGCAATTNTGTCTCACATCAACAGAATTCTAAGTTATCAAAACATTTAAATGCCATATTCTCTAGGTCTATGAAGTGTTTGAAGATTACCTATCCATCTAACATATGTTTCTGTAAGTCTGGAGAACCTAACTAACATAACTATAGACATGACAAGCATGANTGACTATAACTCAGTAAGTCTTTGCTACTAAATAACTTAAGGACTAAGGCTTCACATAGATAAACAGTCTGTAAGCAGATGTACCATAAGGACAATGACTTCAAGATTGTGACAATACCCAAAATGGTTTAAACACAGGTAGAACATACATACATATAATGTATACAATTTTAAATTTATATCAATATACAAAGTACTTCAAACAAAAGTAGAAATATATGTACATTACAACAAATATAATTCTGCCTTTGTATCAATATACAAATTATCATAAATAGGAATATATGAAATGTACGTACATTACAACAAATATAGTTCTGCATTTGTTTCAATATACAAATTATCCTAAATAGGAATATGTAAGTAGTTTGAATTTGTATCAATATATGAGAATATCAGTGCAAATTATCTAAGACTGATATTGTACTGAATTAGTTTACTAGTAAATACAATAATCTACCTTAATATCCTATACCTATCCATTCTCCTTTTTCTTTTCTAAAAAAGAATACTGAGTCCACATTCTATTGTTCCACACCCAACCCTACAACCCTGTATTCATAACCCTGAGAAAATAAGATATTTGGGAGAGGGATGTCGTTTTCTTATAATTACTTCCTGCTGTTTTGGGGGCGATGGTATCTCTGTGGGTGCTGTAAGAAAGGTTAGATTGTTAGGTCTCAATAGAGCTATTAATAGAATCTGCAGCTAGTCTCAGAAATGGATAAGATTGTCCGAGATTCTGGCTAAAAGTGTAGTGTGATGGACCATCTTATCTTAGGACTGTCCTGAAGAGTTTTCAGTCTGAGACTGATTATGATTAATGTTCTTAGGTACCATGACATCATTCTGGACTGCGTAGGTTTGTTGTTGTATTCGTGGTGATGGGGCCCAATCTTCCTTCTGGAGACTTCAGAAATTGCTGTTGGAGAAGACAGTTTTTACTGAGGAAAACCTGAACATCAAAATGGAAAGTTCNGATTTAAAGATGACATGACACGTAAGAAAGAATTCTAAGAGTAANAGTAAGCATGGAGAGAAATAGAATCTGGTGACAATGGTCCCTTGTTATTGGTTTTCTTCTGTCCCACACCAGGTGGCGCTCTTCTGGTATGAGACAGAATCTCTTAATTTTTTTCTTTTAGCAATATGATTGGGTTTAGAGGAGGAAGGAGCCAACTTCAAACTCCAAAGCCAGCTTGATATATAATTGAATCGGAACCATGTTTCTTTTAGAGTTAAAGAGATATAGATGTTAAGCGATGAGATTTTACTCTGTACAGATTGGTACCAATAGATTCTTTTCTTCTGCTGTAGATGCCTGTATATCCAAGGCCTTATGATTTCTGGAAGATGGGTCTTTCTATTATCCTGTTAAGACAAGAAAAACAAAACCCTGCCCCAACCCTTTGTTTGTTAAATTTTTGATATAACTTGTAGAGATGTCACATCTGTAGATGAGCTTTTACTTCTCTTCACCAAGGGGTTTCTCCTGTTTGAATCAAATTTTTATTAATTTTGTTGGTATCCATAGTTTTTCTTCTGTGGAAACAAAAGCAAAACCCCTTCCCCAACGTAGGACATATCCTGGTTTCCATTCTGAGGTCAACACATCTTTGAAGTAAACCGGTTGATTTAGCTCAGAAGTTTTGTCTGTCGTCCAATGTCTCTCCACAGTTGTTGTTCCTTTTTTCACCAGCATTTAGAAAATTCAAGGTTAATAAAGCATTATGCAATCTATTTCTAGGAGTCATTGTTACCTGTTGCTGTTTATTTAGCATATCCTT
>LZPO01044484.1:100073-113820 GCA_001675575.1 Neotoma lepida | reverse complement strand
AAGGAAGGAGAGGGGGATCTGAGGTTGGTATGTAAAAGGAGTGGAAAATCTTTAATAAAAAATCTTAAAAGTCAAAGACAAAAAATAAAAGACCAAATGAAAGAATAATAGGAATACAGGAAAGATACAAAACCCATTTCAAATTTCCAGGAGATATTTTAAACAAAACAATATAAGAAAATTGTCATAATCTAAAGAAAGAGAAGCCTGTACAGGTACAAGAAGGATATAGAACACCAAATAGATTGGACCAGAATAGGAAGTCCCCTCACCACATAATGTTAAATGTACAATAAAAAGAAAGAATAGTAAAAGCCACAAGAAAAAAGACCAAGTAAGATACAGAGGCAGACATATTAGAATTACATCTGACTTCTCAAAGGAGATCTTAAGAGACAGAATGACCTGGGCAAATATGCTCCATACTGCCATGGACCAGAAATGCCAGCTCAGACTACCACACTTCAGAAATCTTTTCATCACAATTGATGGAGAAAAGTTTAAGTTTCATAATAATGCCAAATTTAAATAATATTTATATACAAATAGGGACTAGAGTGTAAATTACAATGTAAGAAGGTAAAGTACAATCAAATATATGGGGACCAAATAATGTAAGTCCAGAAAAATGAAAAGGAAAACACACACACACACACACACACACACATACACAAACACATATACCACCATCAGCAATGACAAAACAAAATAGCAGTGAGTAACAATCATTGATATCTCTGAATATCAATGGTTTAATACTTCAATAATTGGCAGACTAACAGATTGGAAGCAATAATATGATACATCCTTCTACTGTATCTAAGAAACACACATCAATATCAAGGATAGATATTACCTCAGGATAGAAGATTGGAACATGATACTTGAAGCAAATGGATCTAAGTGTAGCCATTTTAATAACTAATGAAATAGACTTCAAACCAAACTAGTCAATGAGATAGGGAAGGATCACTGGACAGCCAACCTAGCAAACCCAAAACTGCAAGTTCAAAGAGTGTGCATTTTGCAAATATGCTTGGAGATTAATAGATAAAGACTCCTCAAACTCCACCTCCAGTCTCCACTGGTACACACACATGAGCAGGAATATACTGTACACACAGACTCTTGAACACAAAAAGGAAAANGGGCAAGATATTTGTTTCAGACACATACTTCCAATGAAAAGATACCTTGTAGCCATAAAGCAATATGTATTCTTTTAATGTTCAATTAACTGTGGGAAATTAGCAAACTTTACAATTAAGGGAAAGATGTCAAGTTAGTCTTACTGAAGAAGTATGAAGAGGTACACTGCTATATCAGCCTCTCCCATGCAGGCTCAATAACAGCAGAGCCAATAAGCATACACACAAACATATACATTTTACATATGTACACACAACCTATATATGCATAAAGTTATATACACACATATATTGTTATATTTGTGTATAAAGTTATATTTGGCTTTTGAAATAAAATACAGGGAGACTTAAACCATACTTGAGATTGAAAGTAAATTTTAAATTTACTTCAATACAATAACTATGTATATATGTCCTATTTTAATATGATTTTGTAAATTACTCAACAATGATCTCTCTATCACTATTTGGAAACTGTGTTGCAATCATGTATGACTATCAAATTGTGAAAGCAACCAAAATATAGGGAACAAATAAAAATATGCATTGCTAAAAATCCCAACAAAATTATTAGTCTAGATTTTCTTACTCTAGAGACTTTTAACAGCTATACACACCAACACAAATACACAGACATATGTATATATGTATTATGTATGTATGTGTGCATGTTTGTTTATATAAAACATTCATTTTAATCTGGAGATGATGACCTGGAAGTTAATAATTTTCTGATGATATTCTATGAGTGCTGGAAGTCTGAATTATCTACATTCCAGTGGAAGTGAAATATAGCAGCCGTGTCAAGAAAGAAGTAGATAAACTCATCAGCAGGAATGTGAATTTGTCCAGGCTTTTCAGTCTAGTATCTGTGCCANAGAAGGGGTGTCCAACCATTTCTCAGGTAGAATCTTTTTCCTTGTGTTAAGCTATCGATGAAATCCTCTTATTCTTCTTTAAAGATGAGGTTCTCATAGTTGATTGCTGTTCTAACCAAGCGTGCAAACATGATCAACTTTCACACATTTGTTGGTTTGTGTTTAAAATGTACCCGGTAACAGTATCTGTAGTTGTATACAGCAAAGAAGCCCCCAAATTCTAAGATCAATGAAAAAAGATAAAGCTTTTAAACTATTATATGACTGACCAATGTCACAATCATTTTTGAAAAGCAAATGACAAATCATCTTCAATTTAATCGCTTTGAAATATAAACATAAATTTTGAGCAGAATGGATAATGAAACTAATGATTTTACAAGCCTAGTTCCAGATGTGTGAATTTCAATAACTTTAGGGAGCAAGTCACACCTCCTGTGCAAGTTATTTCTTTTTCCTCCTCCTTCAACTCCACATGATCTGCAAGCCCACAAACATAGTTTTATTCCCGTGGCAGCGAACCCTCTTAATTTGTGATTCCCTTTGCCTGGCCTAGCTCTAAATGAATGGTTTGGGAGTCATCTTTCCCGGGTGCAGTTGAAACATTTATTTACCATCTTTGCCCAACTTAGCTCAGGTTGAGTATCTCCTGCAAATGCCGAGTCTAAGAAAGGTCAGATCATCACACCGGAGACACCACTAAAGAAGGAATTCCAGAATCCCAGGTCAAATTGCTAATACAGAAACAGCATGAAAAAATAGTGTGTATACCATCAAACCACAAAACTCATAGTAGTATTGCATAATGAAAACTATCTACATGAACCCTTTCACAAAATTTAAAAAACAATCAAAATTGCAACAACCATTGATGGAGAAAATACCATATTTTATAATAAATCCAAATTCAAACAATATATAAATGATGTACAAAAAATTGACTATGGTGTTTTGCAATAACACTCTATAAGAAGTGATGAATGAGGAACATGTTATGCTTAACATCCTGGAGTGGAAAATTATCCATCACTTTATGTACAGAACAAATTAGATTTGATGGGTTAAAAGAAAAATGTGTTTGTGGGGGTGGGTGGGTGTGTGTGTCTATTCTTGCACTTTAAGATGTAAATTTGTGCATGTCCAAATCAAATGAACTTGAAAAATTAACAGTTAATTTAGAAAGAGTTTAGTTCAAACTTCTGGCCAGTAAAGGTTGAAGTACCAGCATTGATAGAGAGAAATCATCCAATTTGCTTCAAGAAAATAGAAAGGATGACTGTCCTATCATCACATAGTGAAATATCTTTTTAACCATGAGAGTTAAGGGCATGGAATAAATATTCAAAACAAGAGTCATGGGCTTTGTGTATGACATAGTATCTTCCCTGTTGTGTTTTTTAATCTTATTTATATACCTAGCAGGCAGACATCCCTGTAGAACATACCAAAAATCCAATTATAAAACTAATTTTTTTGTTACCATTGCACAACTGAGCACATCTTGAGAGTAGTTCACTACAGTAGCATGTGGGTTCAGTGCTAAGACCACTGACATCCTTTCTTCATCATACCTGCTCCTAACTTAATTTTTATATCCATCAGTGAGTGTATATAAACTTTCATCAATTATCCTTAGTTATAACTAACTGATATATACCATCTCTCCTTTCCCAACTTACCTATTGCTGCTTAAAACGTTAATGCCTGATATTTCCCAAAGCCATTTATGGCACCTGTGTACTATTCATTTTAATTGAATCTCTTTTGGAAGTGGATGATAGTCAGTTCCCACATATATTTTGCATACACATCTTTCTTTTAAAATTCCTCAAAGTACATCTCATTCCCTCTTGCACTTTGTTGTTTTAACTTTTTTTCCCAAAGTATGCTGTATCACTAATTTGTTTTGTCTTTTTTATATTGTGGAGGATTTCTATATTACAATTTGTGGTACTTGACCTACTATGTAAGAGTTACATCATATTCTTGTTACATTCTGTTGCTATGATAAAATACTAGGGGACAGATTGTAGCTAGATAATCTTCTCCATTAAAATCCCGGGACAAATATAGTGGGCTTTGCTTTGAACAACATCTTCTCATTATGAAAGGTCCTGTCTTGTTGTAAAGAAATGTAAGTAACTATGTATTGGCTCCAAAAGAGCTAATAACTCGCTGCCTACAACCCTTGGTGTACAAATATTGTCCAAATCTTTGCAGACAAATTACACTACACATTCAAGAAGAGGCCAGTTCAATTTGATGCAAGTAGTTGTTTTCATATTCTACACTATTATTTACACTTTAAAGATAATGGGACCACAATGGTCAATAAAGAATTTACCATTTACAAAAGCTATCTATTAAAATTGAAAGAGAAATCAAAATTTTCACTGATACAAGCAGACTATACGTATTCAATCTTTAAATAGAGATTTAATGAAAGTTCAAGTAGCGTTAAAGCTGTCTCTTATACACATCTAGATGTGTATAAGAGACAGCAGTGTAAATAACAATACCAGCACAACAGCTCAAAGATGGTTTAAGAAAATACTACAAAATCAATAAAACCACAAGAATTAATATACATCTTTCAATAACAGCAGTGATTATCAACACTCTCATTTGCCTCATGAAAAGAGAAAAACAAATTTTTAATTTAGAATCAGGAACTACCATCAATGGTCCTTCCAAGAAACACAACTCAGGTTCAACGCCAGAAGCCACTTTATGGTAACAGGATGGAATACGGTATATTAATTGCATAAAAGTAAAACAAATGGCCTTGGTATTCTAATATCTGACAATGCAGATTTAACACTAAAACAAGCCAGAACAGGGAACATGGGACCCCTCATACTCACTAACTATTTGATGTTCTGGATTTGGGTTTCAGTACCATCACTAAGGATGAAAACTGTTCTTTAATCACTAAAAATTAAGAAACAAGTGACTGTATGTATGCTAATTTCTGATGAAATAGACTTCTTGCTAAAGCCAGTAGGAAGAGATGAAGAAAAATCTTTCACTCTCACTTGAACAAAGTCACCAAGAGAATATTGAGATTACAAACATATATGCATCCCAAAGAGACAAAAGTCTAATAAAGGAAATATAATCTAAACCCACAGAATGAACTAAAGACATCCTGATTAGGTAACTTCAATGTCCCTCACTCACCCATAGACAAGTATTTCCACCACAAAATATGCAAACTCAGACAGAAAATCTGGAATTAAATGATGTAACAAATCAATTGGTCCTAAGAGATATTTACAGAACATGACACTCAAACACTCTAGAATATACATTATTCAGAACGCATGGAAAGTTGTCAAAAATTAACTATATAACAGAAAACAAGGAAAATGTCCACAGATATAGGAAAGATGAATTCATATCCTGCATGATACCTGAGCACAATTAAACAAATGTGGATATTAAGCAGATTTATACAAACTCATGGAAGCTAACACAGTACTGTAGGAATCTATTTATAGGTTGGTCTGTCAGTCCTATAAAACACAACTCTCCTTATATCAGAAAGGCCATATCTCTGTGAAGAACTGTATGCAGGATAATATACATATATATCTCTATATATTTACATATATACATATATATTTACATATACATGCATCTATTAGAAGAGATTCATTCATTTTTACTTCACATTCTTTCTTTTTGAAAAAATTATCCAGATCTATCTCCTTGTGGTAAACTCATGAGTGTTTGATCTCTTGAAAAACCTGTTCTACAGGATAGTCATAATAACTCTGAACCACCAGAACTTTCTCTAACTTCAACGACAAACACATCATGCTCAGCAAAGCCACTATTTTCACAGACAAAGCCATATGGAAAGAATGAATCAAACATTAACAATAACAAAAAGTGAACCCTAACCTCTAAATATTTGTAGTATTGCCCTGTTGNTGTTTTCATACCTTTAGTGCTGTGCTAAAATNTATACTACTCATTCAGGAAAAATTGTAATTGTGTCCTTTTCTCTGAGTAATTTTCTGGTTCATTGGCCTTTGTACACAACCACTCAAAATAATGAAATTGTATAAAAAGAGGAATGGAGTATTTTTATGTGATACTTTGTGATATTTGATGTTCTGGATTTGGGTTTCAGTACCTTCAACATGCATTCTGTTGCTGTGCTAAAACATTGAGAGAAAATATGTGATAAAATATTTATTAGACTTAAACTTTCAGGTCAAGGTCCATTAGTGGGAAACATTAAGGCAGGAAACTTCTTAGGGAATATTTGTATCTTATAAATCACATAATAAAATAAATTGGCAATATATAAAGTGAAAATTGAACTCCATTCTGCATTACATTGCAGAGGACCTAAGAGTACAATCTCAACTCTGTCCTGCAAAGTTATATAAAGTGTTTCTTCACGTAGTTGAAAAAAATCCACATCATGCCAAATTTCCCTGATTTAAAATGTCATTGGAGAAATAGAACAACATCAGTCTAAATTCTGGATGTCTGCCAAACAGGATGCACTAACAAAAAGCAGTAAAGCATCCAGAATGATCCACACTTGATATTGTGTTTGATCCAATAAGGGAAATATATGAAATGTGTTCTAATTTATATCCTATCAAACAACTGAACTGCTGAGAATTTCTCAAGAATGAGCAAAGCAAAAAGTAGCAGAATGAATATCCTGTTGTTAACTGCTGTCATCGGCTTGGTTGGCACTGACAAGGTACCTTAATATTGGTAAAATTATATTTTCCTGATTTAAGGCTGCTAACAGTATTTAACCAATAGTACAACAAATCCTTATCAGCCAGTACACATCTGAAGTTGCTGTATTTGCAGTAATTCTTTCTATCAGAGAAAAATGTGTTTAAAGTCTTCTGCTTTAAAGTATGTTTAAGATTTTATTAATTGAAAATATGTTTTTGTTTATTTTTATGCAGGAAAGACTCATTGATAGTATCATATTTTATACTTTTTAAAAATTAGAGTGGGTGAACATGTATAGGACTAATCAACATGAATTTCATTTCTCCATCCAATAAAATTACTTGTAAGTTAGAATGGCTGTATTATTTAGGTCAGTGTAGAAGAAGGCTGTCTGAGGCAATCTGTTATGTTAGATTGATTGAAAACATAACAGCAGAATTTAAAAACTTTAAAAAGTGTTAGAAAAGAAATATATTTTAATAAGCGTGAGAAAAAATGTCCTATGTAGGAACCATATTTTGTATCTAAAAATACATTTAATAAAAGTTAATACCTGGGGAAAAACTTAATACCTGGGGAAATAATAACCATAATTGTGCTCTCTTGTATCATTTGCTAGTACTGGGGCCACCTTCTTTTTTGACTGGGTGTTTGCAGAGATTTCCCCTTATTCATTGCCTAAAGTATTTTGTTTCTATCTTCCTCTAAACCTAACAATGCTTCTTATATTCCTTCAGTTATAGAATAGTTATTATCCTGAGTGTCCTTGTTTTATTTTTCTTGCTTCCAGTATAAGGACAACGACAGGATTTTTTTTACAGTTCTTTGGCTTCATATTCATCAGTTCTATTTTCACATTTCTTTGCTTTGGCAAGGAAACAATCTAGCTATTCATTTTCCTGGATATTTGGCCACAGGCATAATTTTGCTCAATATGCTTGCTGGTCAGAAGAGGATGTTTGGAAAGATCAGAGGATGTTGCCAGAGGAGATAAAAACTAGGTTTTACATTAAAAGTGGTACTAGTTCATTGATAATGTAAAAAATACACTGAAACAATTTTGGGATTTAATTTTCCCTGCTCAAAATACACATCAGATAGTGGTTACATTCATGATGCCTTGTCCATTCTTATAATGGTCAAGATTTTTAATATATACCAATATGACAATTGATACTGCAACAAAGTCCATCATTAATTACATATTTTAATAAATGCATGTTGAGTTTTGAAAATGAAAGTAGTTTAGTTCACAAAATGTCATGAAAAACCTTGACTAATACAAGCATGAACTATGTGGCAAATTCTTTGCGCACCAGTGTCTAAATTTTTCTTAGAACTCAATAAACAATATTCAAAGAACTGTTTCATATTGAGACTTCTACAAAATGCATTTATAAAAAGGATTAATTCTTTCTTTCTGTCTCATCAAGTCTATGACAATTGAAATAAATAGTTTTCAAATGCAGTAGTGCCACTAATTAAAACAGCACCTGTAAAGAAGCATAGATGTAGTATATTGGAAACCAAAGAACTTTGTTATCAAAAAAAGAAATGCTTCTTCCATGTTATTTATTTATATACAATTATCACACTAATTCACATATGCACTGTGATCAAAACTTCATGCCTCTTGCTTCTATAACTATTTTGTCTATAAATTGACAATTTTGTTATTGCACATTTTGTTTTTGTAAATTTTCTTATGAAAATATGCAATAACTTTAAGAGAGAATATGTGCAATCACAGAAAATTTCAGAAATGTTCACTTTATTTTTAATATTTTTCCATAAACAGTAAAGCAAAGCTGTAGAAATTCTTTTTACATATATGGAAAATATATTATTTTTATATACTTATACAATATATCTTGTTTATAGTTTACACTACCATTACTCTTCCCAGTTCTTCCATACCTCCTCACTCCTCTGCATTCACTCCCTTTCTCTTATTAAAAAAGCCTTTGAAGAGATAAGAATGAAACAAGACAAAATAATATATAAGATGAAGCAAAAATTATTTTATCAAAGTTACACCTGTTAGTAAACAGGAGGAAAAAAAATCCCCAAATCAAGCTATTCTAGTTTCTCTTCAGATAGTATAAATCTTTTCCCTTTTAATTTTAAATTTTAATCACTATATATGTTCATTAATTGAGAATTTTGCATCTATCCTCAATTGTTGCCCATAAATCCACCGGTGATGATTTCCAAACATATTTTCTTCCTATTTTAAGTCTTATTTTTATTGATTCAATGAATCCAACTGGTGGGTAATATCCTGCAGTGTGGAATAACTACAAGTGTCAGCCTACTAAAGAAACTGAGTCCTACTTCAGCCACTGCCGTCAGTTATCAATATCTCTTCATCTAAGGGTTGAGCATTCGATTTTTGCAATTTGCATGCTGGAATTTTAAACTGTCTTGAATCTGTAAAAGTCTGGTGATGATAACTGGGGAGTCTGTGCATTTATATGTGCATTACCAAATTCATCTCCATAGGATAGTATTTCAAGTTACTCTTTCTCTATTCTCTGACAATTGCATTCTTGACTAAATGTCTTCATAGCTATTTTCTCATTCTTATGTTCCAGGGTGTTGTTATAAACATGCACAAGAGCTTATCATAAGAATATTCTGCAGATATGTTGCTGTGCATTTTCTACTACTCCCTCCAAAAATAGATTTTTCTGACAAAGGTAGAAATTAGTAGTAACCTATGGGTATAAAAAATCCATATTTGAAGGCAGTTTGAAAACATAGCAATTTAACAAAGCACTGGTTGTTCCTCCCCTAAGACCCATGACTTCCATCGTTATGGGTTGAGACAAAATATAAAGGTCTATGCATGAATAAACTCTTGTGGACAGGACACCTGAAATACAATCAAGAGAGGTCTTGTTATCTCCTTTAGAAAGATTAACCACTAATGCACGAGAGGGTCATCTTGGGCAGATGATCAGTATTGAGGCCTGTGATTTGCCATTAGGACGATGATCCACCTTATGGCCTGTGATTTTCCATTAGGACTTTCATGTCTTTTCTTCTGAGCCATCTCTGTAGCATCTTCCAGAATTACAAAAGTTAGCCAAAAGAGAATTCTTCCCCTGAATTTCAAGATTGATTTATCCATATCCTGCCTTCAATGTTTCTTGTTTTTTCAGAAATAGGACCAGTTACTCTGAGCAGCCTGGAACTAGGCAAAGACATGAATTATCTGAGGGTTACTAGAAACTATCTGACCAAATATTCAGAGTAAACTAATTCATGCTTGTCCCCAATTTTTCATTTAATAATCCATATCTTATGGAAGATGAGTGCTCACCTATCTGCTGAACATCTGTTGAAAACCATTTTAATTTATACATTAAATAAATCTGGTTCATAATGCTTTCATAAACCTTCTTTTTGATTTTTTTAAAATTGTATGATTCTCTCTTGTACCCACACACCCTGATTTTAGCCATATCTGAACCTTTAGCTTCCACCATCTCCTGTTGTTCTTTGACATCACATCTGTTCTACCATCATTTCTTTAGCAGTTACTTTTCTGTTGCCATGGTGAAATGCTGTGAAAAGAAGTACTTAAGTCAGAAAGTTTACTTTAACTTAATTTACAGAAGGATTATTTGTATTGGTTGTGGAGTCTTGGGAGCAGGTGGAAGGGGCAGGAAACTGAAAGATGTCAATCCACATACCAGAAGTAGACAGAGAGAATGAACAAGAGGAGGATAGGACTGTATAGATTCAAAGCCCAACCTTAGTGATGTATTTACTCTACCAAGGCTCCACTTCATAAGTATTCCCTATAATCCATAACACCCATGATTGATACAGGATCAAGTGATGAGCATTTGAGGAACACTATTTATTCAAACTACTATAATTTTCTAACATGAATTTTATTGTATAGAAATAGATTATTCTCTATGTAGATACTTAAAATACACTTCACTTGACTTGATATTCTTTATGTCCTCTCTCTTCATTTTCTACTTCATGTCACTATGTGTATGAACTGTTCTGCCCACATTCGCATCCCCTCTCTACTACCTGTTCATTTGTATTTTACAATAGAACTTCTATGAATGTACATTTACAACCATGGCCTGTTTCTACATTCCTGGGTTCAAATATACACATTGTAAAACACATAATATCTTAAAGTGAAGCTAGTGTCTATATGACAAGGAGACTGTGCTGCTTGCTTTTCTGGCCATAGATCACCTCATGCAGTATATCATTCCACTTACCTGAAAATTTTCTCATTTCATTGAACACCTTACTCTCTTTTGAATCTTTACCATGCTTTCATTATGCATTATGTTTTTGATGAGCTTCTAGGTTGATTTAAATTTTAGCTCTTGTGACACGAACATTCATAAAAATGAACATAATACGTCTTATATAAGGATATGAAGTCTTTGTGTATACTCCTAGGAGTGGTAAATGAGGGTCTTGTGCTATTTTAATTTCTATTGTTTAGAGAAACCTCCACAAATCCATTCAAAACCTTTTGGATGAGATTGCACACGTACTAGCAATGGATTAATACTATATTTTGTAGGAGAAAGTTTTGTCTTGTCCCACCCAGCTCCCACCAGGCTCCCACAGCCACTAAGGCTCAAGTAAACACACAGAGGTTTATATTATTATCAAACTATGGCTTAATGGCTCAGGCTTCTCATTAGCTAGCTCTTACATCTTAAATTAACCCATTTCTATAAATCTCTACTTGCCACGTGGCTTGTGGCCTTTCAGTACCTTTACATCTTGCTTCTTCTGGTAGTGGCTAGCAGCATCTGCTCAGCTCTGCTTTCTTCTTCCTTTCTCTCTAGTTAGAATGTCCCACCTAACCTTATTCTGCCTCACCATTGGCCAACAGCTTTATTTATCAACCAATCAGAGAAACATACATTCACAGCAAACAGAACAGCATCCCCATCACTTTTTGATGCAGCCATCCCAGCAGTTTTTATCAGTTTTATCCCTCACAATGGCCTTCTGACTGGGATAACACAGATCTTCAAATTTGTATTACCATTTCTATGGTGGTTTTTGATATTAAGCTCTCTGGAGGAATTGTCAATTGTTCAGCTTCCTCACATTATTTTTTTGCTCTATTGAGAACATCTTTACCTGTGCTTAGAAGGTCATGAGTATTCTGAGAAATGTTTTTTTCTTCCAGTAGTTAAAGGATATATCTCTTTGGGTGAGATACAAACTGCTTCAGTTCAATAGGTATATGGTGAAGAGTATATACCAGCTAAATTCTTTGCAATGTGAACTTTACATAATAAAGTTTATGCACAGAGTTCAACACTGTTTCATATTTTAGAATTGTAGCATTTAGGAAATACAAATATTATTGCTTACAAAGCAATCTCTGGTAATTATGTCATATAAGAACATCTAAAATTATTTTGACTGGCATTGAAAATGAAAGTATAATATGTGACAAAATTTTAAGTATATTTTCTTGGTCAGCTTTCAGGGGGAATTTCACACCCTTTACTTAGCAGCTGGTGATTTAAAGTTAATAGAAAACAATGGGGCCGGGCGGTGGTGGCGCACGCCTTTAATCCCAGCACTTGAGAGGCAGAGGCAGGTGGATCTCTGTGAGTTCGAGGCCAGCCTGGGCTACCNAGTGAGTTCCAGGAAAGGCGCAAAGCTACACAGAGAAACCTTGTCTCGAAAAAAACAAAAAAAAAGAAAACAATGGACCACTAAGGATTTACATACGACATATTCTATTTTATAATAATTACAATGANATGTGCATCACTTTTTATATCAGGTAAGCTAAATATATTTATCCACAAAAAGCAAAATATTGAATTTATATTAGTAGTATATGGCCACAATTTTCTTGATGTCATATGAAAATAAATCAGTGATGACAGATACTTTATCATATCTTAGATCATAATGTTATAGTGTCACATCAACAAGGGAATGCAGTAAAATGAAATGAATTTCTCTTAGATAGCAGTGCTGGAATGTGTTAAATCACATAGTTCACTCTTTTTTTAATTAAAAGATTTTCCACTCATTTTACATACCAACCATAGATCCCTCTCTCCTCCCGCCCCTCAGCCTTCCCCCTCAACCCCACCCCCCCATTCCCACCTCCTCCAAGACAAGATCTCCCATGGAGAGTCTGCAAAGCCTGGTACATTGAATTGAGGCAAGTCCAAGCCCTTCTTCCCGGCACTAAGGCTGCACCAGGTGTCCAACCATAGGCATTGGGCTCCAAAAAGCCAGCCCCTGCCCCAGGTACGGATCTTAATCCCACTGTCTGGGAGCCCCCTAAACAGTTCAAGCTAAACAACTGTCTCAAGCTTCCAGAGGGCCCAGGGGGCACTCTTAATAAACATTTGGATACAGCTTTGTCCTTAGCTGTCAGTTCCAAGAATGGTCCATAAAACTAGTGAATCTAACTTAGATGTAATTTCTGAGTTATTTATTTTTTAACATTCCAGTTTCGTATTATGCAAGGTGAAGTCAAGCCCAATAGTTAACGGAGTATCAATCTGAACTCTGATCCACATTCATGTATCAGATAAGTTCTGGAATTACAGCCACACATCATCACATCTACACAGTCCTGCCATTTTAATATATGTCTTGTCAAATAAAATATAATATGAACACAAAAAACAAGGCATGTTGAATCTTTTTTGTTGTTGTGATGTTTTTTATTGTGTCCTTCAGAAAAATTAATAAATTCATCTCCTGACAGTCTATGCTGGAGAGGATGTGGAGTAAGAGGAACACTCCTCCACTGTTGGTGGGAGTGCAAACTTGTACAACCACTGTGGAAATCAGTATGGCGCTTTCTCAGAAAATTGGGAATGAATATTCCTCAAGACCCAGTGATACCACTGTTGGGTATATACCCAAGGAACGCTCATTCATACCGCAAAGATACATGCTCAACTATGTTCACAGCAGCATTATTTGTAATAGCCAGAACCTGGAAACAACCTAGATGCCCCTCAACTGAAGAAT
>LZPO01044484.1:45918-56280 GCA_001675575.1 Neotoma lepida | reverse complement strand
GTGTGTGTGTGTGGTGTGGAAGTGAGCTGTGGGTACTGCTGGGAAGGCTCAGCCAAAACCTAGGAGGTCTCTGTTGCACTTGGTACTGGCAGGCATGAGAGCAGGACAAGACCCCCATATTAACCAGATGCAGCCCAGGCCGCAGAATCCCCTGCAGAACAGTCCTCTCCTGCTGCCAGACATGGCAGCCTCAGGATCTGGAAGGCTGTTCTTCCCATGGCAGCTCAAGCAAAGTCCCGTGATGAAAAGCACTGATCACAGGTTCCCTCCCATGCCTATCCTGGTGCAAGGAGCCTGTGCGAGACCAGCTTCTGTCCTGGGAGCCTATAAGGGAGCCCTTCTCTAGTACGCCTTCCGCCATGTCCAGGGAAGTACAGGGACCTGCTTACATGATCTGCAAAGCAATTCTGCTTTATGGAAAGCGGGCACCCAAATTCCCAATCACCTCAGGCCATGAGTGCTCTCCCTAAACACTTTCCAAAGGTGTGAGAGGGGAAAGAGCCAAGGGGCTCGTACCTAGCTGCATGTTATTTGCCAACCATCTGTTCCAGGACTGGCCAGAGATGGGTCTCTAAAGCTGCTGCAAGGTATCCAGAGGGAGTGAAGAGGGCAGAGGGTGTGGGTGTGGGGCAGCCATATGTGGGTCATGGACCTCACTGTTTCTCCCATGCACTGCACCACCCTGAGACACTCTGCTGTAGGCACCTTCAAGCCCCACAAGTCCTCGATTCAGGTTATGCGACCTGGGCTGAGGTGCTGTGGGGGCTTGCACATTAGGGAGCCTGCACAGGACTCTAAGAGAATCCTACACAAACCAGAGGCCAATCTGGACCATAGGGGACCAGCCTCAGAAACATACTCATGGACTTGGGGAACAGGGGCTGAATGTCTCCTCTAGCTCTCCAGCCAGGGTATTCTCACAGCCATCTCTCCTACAGATGCCAATCTCTCCTGATAAACACATGTACACACACAAACACCATTCAAACACACACACACATACACATACACACACACAAACACACACACGGACCCAACAGCTGTCTACTTGAACCCAGTCCCCATGGGGACCAACAAAACTGCCAGGCAGGCCTTGGGTTTGCTGACGCCTTGCACCCTGGACAAATCCACGGTTCCAGGTCAAGGGCCCAGCCAAGAAGGGCCTACCAGGCTGACTCCAGCCTGGATGGGCAGCTGGGTGGTGGTGTCCCAGAACTCAGGGCACATGGCAAGGTGTAAAGGTGACACAGGGTAGACCACAATGCAACTCAATGAGGCCCTAGGGCCAGCACTGGCTTCCCACCTGGCAGCATGCCGCTCCACGATGGATACAAGGCAAAGGGCAGGTAGCTGTGTACACTTGTAATCATCCACCTAGGAGACCCCAAGGACACTTATGTGTTTGTGTCAATGATGAATGGGTGTGGACAGTGTTTTGGCCCCAAAAGGGCTAAGGGAGAAGGAACTCTCAGGCAATCTTCAGTCCAAGTAGCCTAGGTTCACCAGTGTTGGAAATTCATGATCAGCCACACCACTTACACTTGCCCATTTATATGAGGTACTAAACCAATGCAATACTAAGAAATGCATGTTAATCCTTTCCAAATTCCCACAAGCCATTATCACACCTACTTCACAGAGGTGGCTTATCAAAATGTTACACTCAACATGACCCAGTTTCAAAAATGGCTGGACTTGAACCCACAGGTTGCTGTATGCTTAACTACAAACTTTCTCACTTGTAACTACAACCCTCAAGAGAAATTTGATGGAACTCAGCCAACAATAAGTGTAGGCAGAAAGGAAACTAAGCCCCTTGCTTGTGGGACAGGAAGAAGGCAAACACAATTGCATGCATAAAATCCTGGCCTAAACCCTGCCTTGGAGGTCCTGGGGCAGCTAGATGGCCGAGAAGAAGCTATGTCCACTGTAACCATCCAATTTCTAGGAAGCATACATCCATCAGGTACATATTACCTGGACTGGAGGGAAGTTGTGCAACAACTGCTGGATGTGGTCAGAAAATTTTGTGGGCCAGTGCTGATAGGATGACTGTGGCGAGCCCTCAGGATCCATCTGTCTGTGTCCCCCGGTGCAGGGGTTACCTGCATGTGCTGCAATGCTCTACACTGTAACAGCATTTTACATGGCTATTCTAACTTCTAACTTTGTCCCAGTGTTAACAGAGCAAGCACTATTGCAAACTGAGCCATCTTTCCAGGCCTAGTCTACCAGAATCTAGCTTACCAATCTCACATACTAGAAAGGAGCTGGTCACTTAGTCCTTTTATAGCTTAACAGAGAGCACTGAATTGCCTAAAATACAACCAAGATGGGGAAAAGTCAATAAGCCTCTTAAGAATAAATGGGCTATTTGACAAACAGCAGTCCTCTTCCCAGAAAGACATGAGGCAAAGGGGGTGTGGGGGAGACACAAGTTAAAAGGCAGTGTTGTATCAGGGCACGGTGGCACATGACTTTAATCCCAGCACTCAGGAGGCAAGAGGTAAGTTGACATTCAGTTTGAGATTAAGCCCTGTCTGTCTACTTGGCAAGTTGTACAGTGACCTCTTGGCTTCTGAAGCAGCCCATGTCACAGAGAGCCATCTTTCCCTCTGTTCTGGGCTAGCACTCCTCACCCTCCTTCCCCAGGCTTGCCATACCCAAAACTTTGATCTCTATGGGACAGTTGCCATTGAGTTCACTCATGCCCTGAACTTCCATGAAAGAGACAAAGTCGACACTCTCAAATACATGCCAGGATTCCCCAAAGCAGGTGATGACCCCTGGACTCTCCTGGTTGGGAAAAAAACACCAAGAGTTAAGCCGCACACAGCAAGGCACGCTTGTAGTCACACCTCTATGGGAGCTAACGCAGAAGAGTCACCCTCTTCCATTCAAGGCTAGAATGTTTAAGAATGTCTCAAACACAAACACAAACAAAACAACAACAACAAACAAACAAAAAATAAAAATAAAAACAGGACTTACACTCTAGGGCAGGCTGCCAGCAGGCATGGTCAACTAGGTTAAGGGTATTTCATTTACCTCCGCCATAGGCAACTCACCTATTTAGTGACAGGTCCCAAGTTCAAAGGTCAGGCAGGGGAGCGGAAAGAAAAAGGGAGATAGGAAAAGAATGAAAAATGAGAGCTAGGAAAAGGAAAATATCAAGAAAAAGTAAGAAAGGCAGGAGAGGAGAGAGAAAGCAGAAGGGTAGGAAGAAAAATAGGAAAAGGGTAGAAAAGAAAGAACAATCACTGCCCACCTGTGCATTAGAACCTATCAGGCTGGCATCCTTATATTGGTGATCATGGAAACCATGGCACTGAGTGGCTGCTCCCCAACTGAATAAGCGAGAATGATTTCCTTTCCAAAATCACAGAAGAGTTGTCTAGGGAGGGAGACAACAGGAGTGGAGCTTTGGACCACAGGGCCTTCCAGCACTCAAGGTACAGGAGCAGATCAGGTGATTGATGCTCACACCACACAGGAAAAACAAAGAAGCTTAACTCAGATCTGGTTGGTGGAGGAGGATATGAAAGCTTGGGAAGACTCTCTGCCAATGTTTGGCAGGAGTTAGACAAGCAAGAGGCAAGCACTCACTCAACTAGGCCCTGAGAGTCTAGTGCTACCAGCTTGATTCCATGGCTATGACAGAATTCACCCACCTGCAGCTGTTATTTCAAGGGAGTATTGGTAAGAATCACCACCTGTAAAGACCTATGGGCCCAGGCTTGGGTGGAGTGAGAGAATTAAACACAAAAGCTGACAAGGGTTGAGGGAGAAGGGGGACAAAATAACACACAAGCTGGTCTGGCTCAACCTTTGCCATGTAAACACACAAGGCTCAATGCTGTTAGACTCAAGGGACAGAGAATAGCTTTTAAAAAACACAAGAATAATAGTAATAATAATAATAATAATAGCAAGAATAATAGTGGTGCTGCATGAACAAGGTCTGAAGACTGGCTAAGTTAATTTACCCGGTGAAAATGAACTGCTGGCGACCTACAGCCAGGTTATACACACCAAGAGTGAAATCCCAGTCAGCCTGGGTTTCCTCTCATTACGCCTGCTTGTACAAGACTTGAGAATTACATAAGCAGGTGGTTTGCTCCAAAGCTCACTATAACACAACCCCCTTCTACATAGGAGTCTGCCCCTCAGGGGAGCTCTAACTGTAGCCTACATCCTCTAGTTTCCCAGCAAAAAGCCTGACACACTGAGGCAGCCCAAAGGACAACTAAGCTGAAAGAAGGAATAAGGCAGGGGGCTTGGGGATACCTGAAAACCACTAAGGAAGTCCTCAATTAGAGGTACAGTGTCAGCAAGGCGAGGTTGGGATATCTCAGCTCAGTTTTTGCCATTATCTTCCTCTCTCAGGTAGAACTGTGGATAGGGTGGAGAAAGAGAGGGCTGAAACACATGCAGTGCACAAACTGGAGCCTAGGCAAGGAGAAGCCAAAAGGCGATACCTGGGAAGACAGATCAGCCCACTGGGCAGTGTCCTGGTCATGGAGAGTGACAGCCTTGACCCCACCAAGGAATATATTCTTGGCAATTTCTACACCCAGACCCTGAAGGCCTGAGATCAGTGTACTGGAAGTCTGGAGGTACTTCATTGCCTCATGACCTAGTACATACCTGTCAGCAAAGAACTCCAGGTTAGGGACTGAGGCACTCTGCACCTCCTCCTACTCTCCATCTCCCATCCTAGATACCACTCACAGCTGTCAAGAGCAAAAGCCTTCCACTATGTCCATTTCTTCGTTTTTTGACATTCCGTAAAACCAACAGAGTTCCAGGGGAGATAAAACAGTAATGGGAAATGGCCATATGCAAAGACAGAGGTACTTTGCCATTTCCAGCTATTATTTCCACCCCAAAAGTCTGTAAGAGTCAGATAACTCACTCTGCTTGGTCCTGGGGGTGTGCCAAACATGGCAGAATAGTTAGGAGACCAGTAAGAATCCACCTTAGAGTCAGGTCCAGACACTCTGTGTTTCTTGGACGGGACTGAGCTGGACATCTGAAGAAAAGAGGGACTATTAGCAATGAGGCACATGTGTGCAGGAAGCTTATGCTGGTATCACTGGGAGAAATCTAAGTTTACTACTACTATCCTTTCCTGACAGAGGAGAAACACAGGATGATGGATCTCTTTGATGAACTAAGGCAGCCTATGGGGTCAATGGGGAAGCTGAACTCTTGAGAGTAGCCAGAAAGATCCAGTAAGTTGACACTATGGGATCCTAAAGGGCAACTGGGTTTCTGTAACTAAACAGATTGAATTTTTCTGTAACTAAACAGATTGAATGTACTTTAAACCCTGCTTTTGAAGCCACCCAGGTAAAGTTCTGTGGGGCGGCTACCAACCAACCCCACAGTTCCCCAGAGTTTTCTTGGGTGTGAGTAGCAGGAAATATTAGATAGAAGGATTTCAGATTGTAAATAAAAGATAGAAATAAAGGATAGCCTCGATAGGGCCCGGAACCTATTTCACCGGCCCCAACTGTCTTGGCCCCAGAGTATTTATAGAAAAGCTAAGGGGTAGAGCAAAAGACCTCCCCCTAGCACAGCCATGTGCAGACCATCTCAGACACCTGCACTCAGGCCAGTCGTCCAATCATCCCCTCTATGCAGACCTGCTGGGTAAAGCCACAAGGAACCTGAAAATGGGCTCCCACAAAGTTCTTGAGGCAAGTTGACTTTAAGGGTGGTAAGGAATTATGCAGGCTCTGACTGAGTCTGGGTTGGAACAGTAACTGCAGATTGATTATGTGTTCCAAGAATTCCTTTCCCATATCTTATCCCTTGTGTTTCACGGGGAAGGTAAGAAAGGACAAACTGAACAGTGCTGGGACAATGAAAAGCTGCCTGGGCTATCCTATAAAAGCAGACGCAGTCTGTCTTTAAAGAAAATGGTTCGACTCAAAGAGTTGTTTTTGAGGTCATTGTCAGAATTAAGTAGGGCAACAAAATTTATACATATGTGTGCATGATTATACATGCCATACATACATACACACACGCACTTAGACAATCCAGCATGCACCCGGTGGCCCTGAGTTTCACTCCATACACAACTAATAGAAATCACCTCCTACCTGCCTGTATGCCTGCATCCAAGGTACTGAGATGGAACTCTGCTCCTCAACCTGCTAGGAATCCTCTCACCTTAATGTCCCACCAGGCCACCCACACCAACAAGCCAGGCCCGGGTTCCTCCAAGAGCCCCTGAAGCCTCCACCACGGGCGGTTTGCGCTGCCCACCCAGCAGAAACAACTCTCTTCCATACTTCCTCTTCCTCCAAGACTCGGCACCAGACCTGTGCAGCCTCCACCTTCAGGTCCCTGGACAGCGGGGTGTCTGGACCTTCTGTTCACTCCCCCGACTCCCTCCACAGAAGGTGCGTCCTTCTCCTCAGCTGGAGAACAAGATGGTGCTGGCCTGCTGGAAGTGGAAAGGAGGAGCTGGAGCTTTGGCCTGCCCACTCATGAACCATTTAAGATGTACTCAGCAGGTCAGAGTAACTACAGGCTCAAGGTCAGTGTCCTAGCCTGTTGGGAGCATGAGCTCTCTCAGACAGTCTAGCTCCCTGCAGACATGGTGATTGCTCCTCCTGGAAGCATGGTGTTAAATCACAGGGAAATCTCCTGCTGGGGAAATGCTTTCCACACAGACAGGTAACAGAACATGACAGCTGAACACAGCCTGTCTTTAAAGTTAAAGCCCCTAGTCACTTGCCAGTGCTGTGGGATTTTTCTTCCCCACCCCAGCGAATGAATAGGTAGTTCATTCTATTAGTCACTCCCTGAGCGAGTGACTGCATTCGTTCCCTCTTCTCTTAAGCAGAAATCAGCTACGGGGTCAGAATGGCTTCTTAAAGATGACTTGTACCTTTAAAAGCAAAGCTAACAAAATGCAAACCTGCCATTATGCAGGGGGAGAATATTGCTTGGTACACGTGCTCAGGCACGAAGTGGAAAACAAATTATTATTAATGCAAAATTGATACATTTTTTTCACAACGTATAGCTGAATAGCATATGTTGTAACATCAATTAAGAGACCATCAATGATTATCATATGTAAGTTTGAGACACTGGAAGGATGTCTCCGAAGGGACATTACCACCATTCTAAATTTACAATCATTTCTGGATGTATGCGTGGTAGTTATAATATGTTTAGGCAATTTGATGACCTGCTTATTGTTTTCATTTGGAAATTAATCATGACATAAGGAGATACGACTGTGTGTATGGATGGTGATGGCTATTCTTGGTTGTCAACTTGACTATGCCTGGAATAAACTATAATCCAGAAATGGAGGGCACACTTGTGATTGGATCTTGAAGTAAGAAGATAACATGCCTTTGATTCAGATCTTCAAGCTGGAAGGCACACCCTTAATCTGGGCCACACCTTCTGCCTGAAAGCCCACATAAGGAAAATGGAAGAAGGAAGGGTTGGTTCTTCTGCTCCTCCACCTCACCTTGTCCGCACATTCACTACTTTGCTGGCCTTGGACCCTGCTTCTTAGGATTCCAGCACATACAGAAGACTAGCTGAGACATGCAACTTCACAGGACTGAGCAACTACTACATACTTGTACTTTCCATTCACAGCTAGCCATGTTGACTTCAGCCTGCAAGTTCCAATGAATTCCTATATACATACATACGTACATATGGATATACGTAAAGAGAGATTCATTCTGTAAGTTCTGTGACTCTGGTGCACCATGACTGATACACCCCCTGTTTCTTAAGTTCCTCCAAGGCCTCTGATGGAGAAAGTCTCTCCCATTAGAGCCCCCATTTGTAGTGGTTGATAAATCCAGCACTCAGGAAGCTGAAACAGGAGGACTGCTGTGAGTGTGAGGCTAGCCTGGGCTACACAATAAGCCCCTGTTTCAAATACAGCTAGGCAGGTAGATAGAGAGAAGACAGGCATACAGACAGACAGATAGATAGATAGATAGATAGATAGATAGATAGATAGATCAGAGATAGATCATAGATAGGTAGATGTCTGGCATCTCCAGTGATGGGCTTGCTTTCACTGGACTGGAGGTAGCATATTGGGGAAGATGATGTGTTTTATTTCCCATCTGTCAGTGTCCCCTGAAGAGGGGCCCCTTCACTGGAGCTAGGAGTGTAGCACCTTTCTGTCCCTCCCTGCTGACAAGTGTTGCTTCTCTGTCTCCTCAGCACCCTGATGCTCCAACCTACTCAATTGCTCATAAGTATGGTGTGAGTTGGCATCCTAGCCAAGGGCCTGGTCCTGCTTGTAGACCACAGTGTGCAGCTGACCCTGCTATTATGCGCCAACAGGGCCACACACTCCCTGCTACAGAGGATCAGGCAAGAGCAGTCCCTAGAGCTCCTGTTGGTAAGAGCAAGGACAGGCCTCAGACTCCCAGCCAGGGCCTGCAGGTACAGAAGATGGAGAGGCCCACAGGGCTGGGGGTGCCTCCATCACTTCCCACATAAGTGCTGGGATCTGAGTTTGAATCTGTAGAACCCATGTAAAATGCCAATCACAGGCTAGGTGTGGTGGCATGTGGGAGCCAGAGACAGGAGAATTTATGTGAGTTCTAGGCTAGTCTTGTCTACAAAGAGAAACATTGGGTTTTTTTTAAATGCTGTTATTGGACACATGTAAGGTATGGAAATCAGGAACTTTAGACAATATGGTTTCATGAGAGTTACATACAGCTCACACTGGACAGACAGACAGTGTAAGGTCTGAACATTTGGAGGATGGGCTCTAGATGGTCAGACTCTGTGGACAATGGACAGTTGGAATATGTTGACACTGGACAGACAAGATCTGTGAACTATGGACACTCTAACACTGTCACAGTGTATGAGCTGTTCTGTATGTCAACTTGACAGAAGTTAGAGTCATCAGAGGAAGGAGCCTCAGATAAGCAAATGCCTCCACGAGATCCAGCTGTAAGACATGATGGCCAATGTTCCACAGATATTTCTCAGCTATGCATGATGTTTCATGTATAATCCCTATGGACAAGGAGATACAAGATTTTCTTCCTGTGACCACAGAAACCTGGAATATTCTCTTCTGACAAACAAATCTTAGACCACACTGGTTAGAAGTCTTTGGTGCAACATTTATTTTCTGTGAATAGTGAGAAATATAATCACATAGGGCAGTGTTCAGGAGTCTCCTTATCTCTGATTAATCCATTCCATGACCCACAGAGGTAATTGACACCTCAAGGGTTTGAGCCTTATTAGACACCATTCTCCAATACTTACATCCTGATGATAAACTTTAATCATGTTGATGCAGTGGATGATTAGCAGGCATTGTCAATCAAGAGAACAATTGTAAAAATATAAAACCAGTTCTATGTCACATANCAAGTATTCATTTTAATACAGTTAATATTATATTGNGCACTTCAAATAAACTGAAACATGAAATATTTTTTCTTTCTGGCATAATGGAGAAGGAAGAAACCTTATGAGTCTTGTGTATATTTTACCTATGCTGCTCTTTCCACCTAAAACTTCTTTTCCTATGGTTCAAGAAAGAGCCCTGGCCTAGCAGGTACAGGGTGAGCTTAAAAGGGAGATTCTGGAATGACACTCTGAACATGCAGGTTTATCTTAGAAAATCCACACCCCCTAGTATCCACCTTTGTCCTGTTTCCCCATTCCTTTTGATTGCTCTTCATGAAATTTTTTTTTTAATTTTAAAGGCAGTTCTGTGGAGTTCTTTCCATGAAAGAACAGAAAATAGACTCCGCTCAGGTGAGATTCATTTGGAGGGGTCAGAGTCAGCAGCAGATGAACGTGGGTGTGTGCTCCCAGGCAACACACTAATGATGTCTCCACCCCAAACAGGAGTTTTCTGATTTATTGAGGACGTTTCTCATGGAGACCATTTAAGAGGCAATGAAAATATAGGAACTGTAGAAACTGGAGAAGTAAGTTGCAGGAAGCCCCAGTGAATAAAGAATCATTGGTCCTTGATCTGCTGGGTTCCCCTTCCCAGCTCAACGCCCCCAACATCACCACATCTTGGAGATCTCCCATCAGCAGTGTGAGACTTAAAATTTGCACAGTTCAAACTGCCTCCACTATTCATGCAAGGCTATGGAAGGTGGATCTCAAGACATATGAATTCACCCCGTCCCTAGGCCAGCACGTGATGCACAAGGACCAGTGTGGGGGTCAGTATTTTATTGCTGTGAAGAGGTACCATGACCATAGGAACTTTTATCAAAGAAAGCATTTAACTGGGGCTTGCTTAGAGCTTTAGAGGTTTAGTCTATCCTCATCATTTGGGAACATGGCGGCACATAGGCAGACATGATAGCTGAG
>LZPO01044484.1:31879-45385 GCA_001675575.1 Neotoma lepida | reverse complement strand
AAGTGAGCCTATGTTGTGGAACACCGATGAAAGTTGGAGCCACCTCTAATTCTAGCAGGGCATGATAACACACCTCACCTGTTAGGTCTCATGTTGTGTGGTGCCTGCTGGCTTGCTCAGTGAGCCCAGGTTGTAATGGCCCTCTTCCTTACCCCCTCTATCCCAGCCCAAGAAGGAGCCAGCAGGGAATTAGGGCACATGGTGGAATATTCCAGATTCCCTATAAAGGTTCAAAGCTTATGGGGTGGTGCCCACAAATTGGCACTCTGAACTAACGTGCATGGCCAAAGTGCTGGCACATGCTCAGTGAGCCTAGGAGGTGGCACCTTTCTGGCAGGAAGGAGCCAGGTCAGATTACAAGATGTTGTGAGGGTTCATGGTGGAATATTCCCTGCAGCTGGATCACAATGTGGCCCATCAAGCCAATATACATGGCCCTAGTATTTAGGTGTGTTCAGTACCCTCACCAGAGAGTGCCTGGCTGCTTCTATTCCTGACTGTGCTTCTAATATGGAAGAATGGACAGCTGAGTCCATTTATTTCTTTAGCAGTTGGAAATGACTAAAGGATTTGGCAAATGAAAGCTGCTTGAAAAGTTAAATACACATATTTAAAATGAATAAAATTTAAAGTACAAGAAATGTTTTTCATTAGAATTATCATGTGTATGATAGATGTGTATGGAGGCTTGCTTGCCACTGCTGGTGAATGAAGTTCAATAGACAACTCTATTGCGTGCATTCTCTCCTTTTACTTCTTAGAATCTAGAGGTCAGATTCTGGTCCTAGGAGTAAATTGATTTTACATCTTTGAGAGTCAAGTACCATTCTCCACCATGTCATTTTGCAGGCTTTGGCCTCTCAGCCTAATGAAACAATACTTACTGTTTAGCTTTTTAATGGTGATTAGGTATTTGCTTTTATTTTAATAATTATTTTATTTTATTTAATAATTATTTTATTTTAATAATAATGACCAGTGTGATGGATGCTCTTGGTTTTCAACTTAGCTACATCCTAAATTAACTAAAACTGAAGTGGCTGGGTACACCTGTGAGGAATTTTTTCTTAATTAAATCATTTGAAGTGGGAAGACCTACCCTAAGTGCAGATCTTTTGAGATGGGAAGATTCACCTTAAATCTGAGCCACACCTTCCGGTGGCAGTCTCTATGAAGGACATGGAAGAAGGAAGCTCTTGTTCCTTGCCTGCCTGCCCTCATTCTCACTGGCAAGTCCATTCTTTCACTGGCATTAGAGCCTGCTTCTTTGGAATTCTGGTGTATACTGAAGATGAGCTGAGTCATCCAGCCTCACGGACTGAAAAGAACAAGAATCATACATGTATGTACATGTATATATATGTATATGTATATAAGTATGTATATATATATATATATTCATTCTATCAGTTATGTTTCTCTAAAGAACCTAACTAATACACACAATGTAGGCTTTTTTTAAAAAAATGCCTATATTATTATAGTATTAAATAAAACTCTAGTGATGAAGTAAATGTGGAAATTCATCTTATTTCTAATACAAATTAATTTGTTCAACTGTAATTCATAATGTTTAATATACTTGAAAACTGCTAAATGCTTTTTATGTGAGACCTTGGACATGCAGAAAAGAGTAGGACACCAAGGACATCTTATTTTCTTTAAGGCATTTACCTGAGTGTTAAGAAGTAATTAGAGGATTTGATATAAGGGAATTCCTGTCTATTTTTTTGCCCTTCATTTTGTACAAGAGCTAAGGAAATGGTTTGATGAATGAAGTGCTCTACATGAGCATAATGATCTGAGTTCAGATCCCTATCCATGTAAAATCTAGCTATGGTGACATTCACATCTGTGTTCTCAGGGCTGGGGCTAGGAATGTGCAGACAATCAGATTCTGGAGCGCCCTGGCCAGGCAGCTAGCCAGGCAGCCTAAATGAAACAGTGAGCTCCAGTGCGAGATTCTGTCTCAAAAATGAGGTGGAGTGCAATCAAGGTAGACATCCTTTGTCAACCTCTGGCCCCTTCTTCTGCCTCTACACTTACACATGTGCATGTGCACATGCACACACATATAGATGTGAATACACTACACATGAAACAATTTTTAATTCTCTGACATGTAGCTGGAGTTTAAGGTTCCCTGTGAAGAATCATGTGGAGTGTGGTAAACCTAGAAGCAGGGAGAATGGAAATGGAAATATTTTGCGGGAATGGAGATAATAAGTAACTTCAGAGTGAATTATGAACACTACAATAACTAGGAAAAGATAGGTGAATTCAATCAGTATTTAGAAGGTAGGCTACATACATATTTGTGCTTGGGGTTGTAGGAGACAGGAGAGTCATGTATAACACCCAACTTTCCTAAACATAAAATAACCACTTAAAATTGCAGGTCCACTAAGTGGTTACCCAAAGCAAATGAATCAGAATTTCTATGACATTCTCACTAAAACAGTTTGGAAAATAAATTATGTGTGCATGTGTATGTATGTGTGTGTGTGTTTGTTCACATATGTGTGTGCATGTGGGTGTGTTATATGTATGTACATACAACCTGTTTGTAGATGGTATGTATGTACTGAATTCATAGTTTGTCATAAATGTAGCTAGGAAAACCTCAAGTAGGCTATCCATAAAATACAGAATAATATTTGTAATACTTGATACTTTATCTTGTTTATAACTTTAAAGGGAATGTATCTAAGGTTGTAACTGAGAAAGGCTGCTATGTGTTGATAGTTTATTGCCTTTTTAAGATAAGAAAGTATCTTTATGTTCTGGTTTATGAGATTTTTCTAGTTATTCATAATTGATACTAGATTCAATGAGATAGTTTTATTTGTGCACTTTGGTTAAGTGTATTTTTGTCAAGGTGTTCACTCACATTGACAAATTCAATTGTTAAACTGTCCTTGCATTCATACTATCAAGTAGCTCTCTTGTTAATGGTTGTTTTCAAAAACACATCTTGCGTAAATTGTTTCTCTTGTTACAATATTTACATACCCCTGAAAAATATATTGCTCTGCTTTTGTTGACTTTGCTTCATATAAAGATATTTCAAGACCATTAAATGGTTATTTTAACATTTAGCTATAAATGTACATATATGTTTTAATAAATCTTCCTTTCTAAACCTATTGCCTAAAGTTATACTCTTTCATTATTTTGAGTAATATCTGTAGCTGTTTCCCCTTTACCTCTGTTTTACTTTCTTATAATTTTCACTCTCTATGTTTTGGCCAGTCTAGACAGATATCAGTCTATCATATTAATCTTTTCAGAGTAAAAGTATTGTTACCATGCACTCATCCTCTGAACTGTAAGCAAGGCTCAAATTAAATGCTTTTTAAAATATTTTGCCTTGGTCAGGGTGTCTCTTCACAGCAATACAAAAGTAACTAAGACCATTCAATTAGGGAAATGCTTTGAAACTCATCTCAGCCCAGTCCCAATGGCTAAGATCAACAAAACAACTGACAACAGATGTTGGTGGGGTTGGAGAGAAAGAGGAATCCTCATCACTGTTGCTGAGAACACAAATTTGTACAGCCACACTGGAAATCAGTATGAAGAATCATCAAAAAACAAAATTATATCTATCATATGCTCCAGCTGTGCCCCTCCTTGGCATATGCCCAAAAACACATCACCCTACTCCACAGATATTTCTACTGTGCTTCTAAGTTGAATTCACAGTTAGTTTGCAGATAATTCATTAATTTTCTTGAGAAGTTTTCATAAAACTATATATTTCTCTCCAAGTACTAATTTAACTACTAGTCTTGGCATTACTTAGGGAGTTCTGTAACTGTTGTGTGCATTTGAGACATTTATTGGCTTTTTAAATAAACTTTAGATTACCTCACCATGATATCTTTAGCACCTATCATACATAATCCATTTTAATTTCATATTTTCACCTGTCAATTCTTCTTTTAGAAAACTTTTTCTCCAATTTCTTTTGTTGTGTCTCCAAACCTTCATCTCACTCCATTTATTTATTTCCACCTTCTCTACAACTGTTGCTTCTTCCTCCTACTTTTCACTTATCCTTGTGAACCATGAAAATTAATGAGTGGAACGCAAGTGAAATGTATGATATAGGGATCAGATCACCCAGAAAGAGAATAAAAACAAGAAAAATATGGCTGTCAAGATAGCTCAGTGGGTAAGGGCTCTTTCCAGGAAGCTTGATGATCTATCAATTTCAATCTCCCAGACCTACATGGTAGAAGGGAACTGCCTTCCACAAGCTTTCCACTCAACTTCGTGTGCACACCATAGCATACATATACCCCCCATATGTATGTATATATATATGTGTGTGTGTGTAAATTTTTAAATGATCCAAGACAGCCAGAGCTGAAAACTAATTTAGTAACTATCAACTTTAGATAATTTGCATTGGCATGGATTCTTGTATATTGATACAAATGTAAAATTACTCTTGTATTCCTATTTAAGATCATTTATATATTGATACAAATATAAAAATGTGTATTTGTCATATTGTACATACATTCTTAATTCTGTTTAAAATATTTTCATATATTTGTACAAATGTAAAATTATATTTGTCATACTATATGTTTGTTCTACCTCTGTTTAGGATACTTTGTATATTGATACAAAATAAGGATATTGTTGTCATACTGCACTATGCATTTCTACCTTTGATTAAGGTATTTTTGTGTATTGTCACAACTTCAAGTCATTGTCCCTATACTATACATCTGTGTACAGATTGTTTATTTTTATAATGTNAAGCCTTAGTCTTTAAGCTATTTAGGTTGAAAAGAATTACATGTCAATAGTCGCCCATGCTTGTCATACTTATAGTCATGTTAATTAGGCTTTCTAGATATACAGAGATATATGTCAAATGGATATCTAATCTTCAAATGCTTCATAGACCTAGGAAATATGGCATTTAAATGTTTTAATAACAGAATTCTGTTGATGTGAAACACGATTGCTCCTGGCAGCACCATTCTACTCCCGAGAAGAGGATGTTAGGAATTGAAGACACTCCTTATATTTGTCTTCTTGGCATAAGTGGCTTATTGGGCAAAGAACTGCCCTTGCCTCTACTTCTGACAGCAAGCACTCTGTCCAATCAGGACAAGCAGGACAAAGGGAAAAGCGACCGCTGCACCTTGCCAAGACAGGGTAGGACAATCTTTGAAATTTTCCTGCTTCTGTAAAAGGTCTGTTAGATATTCTAGGCCTGTAGCCAAAAGTTGATGCCCTAACCTTGCAGAGAAACATTGGGTGACTGTCAAGGCAGATGTCTCTGTCATTCCTTGCATGTTTCAGAAGTTGCTTGCTTGCACTTCCTACTTACTCAGGTAATATTATTTTTCTTCTAAGGTCTTTGATGGGGCTGAAGGCTAGATAATTATAGTTACAATATTCTCTTATCTTAGCTAAGAGCATATCAGGTACAAGATTTAGATCCTTCAGGATAGGTTATGTTATCACCCTTTCTTTCTCCTGAATAATACTTGATAATTGTTTTTATTGTGTATAGTTTTGTATTAAGTTTAGAGCCTTCTTATTTAGACAAAAAGAAAAGGGGAAGTGTGGCAATTCGTTCAACTAGTGGATTTGGGGGTATAAACCCTAGGGTGTGGCTTTCTGTCTGCCTGTGTGACCTCTTAAGAGTGGAAAGAGTCGAGTGATGTGCTCTTTTGGGTGGTGAGGACCAGGAGAGGAGGCATGAAGCAGTGTGTGATTGATCAGTCTTCAGCTTTCCAAAGACTCTGCAACTAGATTTAACATATCCTGTATTCATGAGTGTATTTCTCCATTTCATATCTTAATAAATCCATGATACCCCTTAAACAGACTCTTGTGGATTTTGCTTACACAGAGCTACATAGTAGCTATCCTGAAAAAAGCAACACAAAAATTTTAATGAGAAAAGTAGTATCAGCAAGAAAAGAATAATGGCATGTTGAGGGATAAGCTATTGATGGGAGAATGGCTAAAAGGATAGGAGAAAAATCAGGAAAAGCATTGTAGTAGAAATGAACAGGTTCAGCTTTGCAAGATAAAGAAATTTATCAAGTCTGACCCTACAAGGAGACAAGCAAATTGCTGGTAACGGTGGCTTGTAGTAATGATAAAATGTAAAGATTTATTAGAAGTTTGTCCTGTATTATCTGGTGTTATAAGCGCTTTCCCTGTGTTTTCTTGTTTGATTGTCACTCAACATTTATAAAGCTGGTAATATTATTCTTCTGATATTAACACTAAACACTGTTTTTTGATTTGGAATAAGAAATACAAAGCCACTCTTTTCCTCAGTGAGAATAAAAATTTTTCTACAAAGATAATTATGAAGAATAAATAGAAAAGTCAAAATGGATATAATTGAGTGCATGTAGGTAACAGGGAAGGTCCTAACAAGGTTTGTCAAACAATATCCAGAATTATGGCACTTCATTTTTGGTGTTCCTATATTATTTAAGAAGAGAGAGAACTTACAACTATTACAAATCTAGCTAGAAATGCAGGTAAGGGATAAAAGCATAAATTACAGGAGAAGCAAGTAAATCTTTGCATTAGAGTCTTGAAAAGGACTCAGATGAGTGTCACAGCCCATTCTGTGTTTCTGTCAAAGACTATTGCACAGTGAGTACTTTATAAAAAAAGAAATTTATTTCTCAGCATTCTGGAGACTGATAAGTTCAGTATCTATGTGGCAGCATCTTTTGAATGTGTCATTCTATGTTGGAAGGCAGGAAGGCAATTGAGAACAAAAGGTCGATAAAAGAGGGGACAAAACTCTGATAACTAATGCTCTTATGATGGCATTGTATTCCTGAGCTAATCACTTCTTAATAGGCCCTGTGTCCCAACACTACACATTGTGTGTTAACTTTTGTACCTCAAGCCATATCAATGAGACCCTACAATGGAGAAAATATCTACATGAAAGAAGAGTTAAAAATGACTAGCATTCATACAAGCACATTCATTGAGAAAGTGTTGATGAATCTGTTTTATTTGATGGTCTAGTCGGTCTAGGTAAAATAAAAGTGAGATTATATGCTGAGTAGGAGGAAGTATGTGGTCTAGTAGGGCTGACAGAAGAATTATGTTACCTAAGGATTTCAAAAAACGTCCACATTAAGGGACGTTAAAAAATCTGAAGACTGGTTATTTATAAAGAGTGTGTTTACCACAGTGCATTAGAATTTCCTTATTTGGCTCTATTTTATAATTTAGTTAGCATTTATTTTCTGTGTAAAATAAAGATGATACAGATCATGTAGTTGTAAGAAATAACTCAGGAAAGAAAAGAGTGTTACCATATTTAGTCATGTTGATGACCATGATGTTTCTAGGTTTGTTCCAATGTAAACTGACAGGTGACCTTGACCACATCATTTAACTTCTGCTACAACTGTCATTAGTGATTTTCATGTAATGCTGTAAATTGTTATAAAAATAAGGACTCACATGAGAGACTGATGACAGGATTATGTGTACATAAAAAGTATTACAATTATGTAATTAATAATACATTGCTTCTTGGAAGTTTCTTACTGCAATATGTTAGAGTATTAAAGGACTTTAATATAAGTGAGGATTCTGATTCTTTTCCATCATTGCTCATGCATAATTGTGTCCAAACTGGGCCACAGTCAATAGTGAAAGTGAATATTAAGAAGGTACATGCTTAGACAACAACATTATTATTTCATTATTTAGATGCTTTCAGTATATTTAATAAAACTCAAAGCCTTCATGGGAAGTTCAAACAGCAATTGTAATCATATATAGAGGTTTATGAAAGTATGAGAGCAATATACAGCAAATATGGAGAGTGTGTTCGGAATACCCTGAGGAGAATTTTGTTATACTTCCTTCCTCAGTTCAAGTTGAAACAGTGCATTTAAAGTTATTTATATTCTCTTTAATCTGTACATATCTCATCCTCCTTCTCAGATCTCCTTTGCCTCAAAACATATATCCATCACTTTCATGCATTTATTATATCCTTTGTATATAAAACTGACATGTTTGGGGTCTGGCTCATGTGAGTCATTTCATATTTCTGAGCATCAAGTAGCTCATGTGAGAATCCAATTTGTCTCTGAGCTTTCTAGGAGTTCAACTGGTACTAGATTTTATGTTCTTTTTGTGTGTAAGAATGAAGGAAAAATACAACAAGTGATCTTGAAGTTTAATTCAAGCAGAAAGCATATTTTCTCATTTTGTTTCTTCTTTAGTGAATGCACATGTGTGTATACATGCATGCAAATACACTCTTCATTAGATAGAGAGACAACAGCAAGAAGATAAAAGGCAGCAGAAAATGATGCAGGAGTGATGATGTTATATAAAAGTAGAGGAAGGGAGGGAGGGAAGGAAGAAGGGGTAGGGAAAGAAGAAGGAGGAAGTCAGAAGGTGAGGCAAATGAGACAGAGACCAGTGCAGGCCAATTACCACCCAGCATTGTCACACATATTCATGATTGCTACTCATGACAAATTGGCTGTGAAAGAAAAAAAAGATGCTGTTTAAAGTCACTTCTATTTTACATTTTCAACCAATAATATATATATTGATTATAATATGTAATCAATCAATCAATAATTTGTAAGATTATTAAACTCTTACACTAGAAGGAACAAAGCCACTAGTTCTCAGATATGTTCACAGTGGCAAGTCTCAGAACTAAATTGTAATGAAAGCTTACCTCTACATACTGAGATCCCTGAAGTAGAGTCCAGAAGACAATTCTCATCAAGGTGCTTCCAGGATTACAGATATGCTGGGATAATTTGAACCACAGATTAACCCAAAAACTTTTTCAGGATTTGATAAAGATATCTTCACCCCTAAACAGCAAGAGGTAATTTTAAGAACACAATTTTGATGCCCACATTCCCAAGAGTGGGTGGTTTCTGGTCGTTTAAGTTATGGATATTGTCATTGTTTACAATGGTTGGTTACAAGTTGTTAATTGTTAATGGTCAAAAACTTCTAAACAAAGAAGATTAGATTCAGGGTTCTTGTTAAAAAAAGAAAAAGAAAAAAGAGGCTATAGAAAAGGGTAGATCACTGAATCTACTCTGAAAGAAAAAAAGATTTAGAAATGATGAATAAAGGGTAGATCATTGAATCTACTTTAAAAAAAGAGAGCGAGAATATGGATATAATAAGATAAAAAGGTTGATTATTGAATCTACTTTTATGGAGGAACTACATGTTTTAAATATTTTATATTGGATAATTTTGTACTGGACTCACCAAAATAGGATAAATAATGAAATGTTTTGTCTGAATTTATCAAATGTTAATGGACTGGACATTGTTAATACATATAATATACATATATATATATTTTTTCCAGTTTGGATACTTATCATTTAAATCCATACATGCAAATTAAGGTTATTATTATTAGTGTACTAATTGACACCAGCAGCAGCAGGATGTGAGACTTCCTGTNTGTCAGGGTTGGCAAGAGTAGAAGTATTGTCAACCCTTGACATTTTTAGCCATCTAAGAAGTGAAAAGCCAGCTAGGCTTACACATGTAGTATGGCTGCCTGTTAGTTTGGAGACAGGGCACTGAGAGGTCAGAGGGTATACTGCGTCATCCACATAGCTATGCGAGCCTGGCACTTCATTTATGGATAAAAGGGAATAAATAAATAACCATGAGAAAGCTGGTATTGACAGCTGGAGATAGAGGTTACATAAAGGGAGAAACTGGAGTTTTCAAAATTGGAAAATGAAAATGAATTTATATGAATCAAATTTTCATTGATTTATTTCCACCCAGGCCAAATTTAATTAATAAGGTCCCATAAGTGAGGAACACCACAATTTCAGTTACTCCTTTACAATGTGTTTGCCTGTAGCTACATCTGGAGGATAAAAAAGCCATTAAATCTTTAAACCTTACCAAAGTGCCATCAACTTTCATGAGAGTAAGAAGCAGGGCCATGGGTCACTCTGTAAAGTGCTTGCTTCACAACATGAAGACTTGGGCCAGCACCCACTTAAAAGCGGGCTGCATGACCTTTAGTCCCAGTGCTGAAGAGCAGAGACAGGAGAGTTCCTGGAGGCTACTGGCCAGCCAGTCTAGCCAGTCACGGCATTCTGGTATGGTGAGAGAGCCTATCTTGAAAACTAAGGTGGAGAACAGTTGAAGAAGATCCCAGTGTGGGCCTGGGACTTCTGCACATACAGGCATGAACATCTCCCACCCACTGCTTCCCCCGACACACATACTTTTCACAAGGGTCAGATAAACCAACTGTTTCTCCTTCTAGACAGTCACATTTGAACATGAATTCAGTCATCCTTATGTGCCTTTCCCTAGGAACATAGCAACAAATGTCTACTCACTCCAGACAAGGCACCAAAACAGACCGAAGAAATGTTTCTACCCAAGTCTAACTTGGGTATGTAGTGAGCTTATTGGAGTCTTACAGGGGATTAGTTATAGGAAAACAGGTGACTCAAAGTTAACTCTGTCACCAAAAAGTGCACCCTAGCATTGGTGATGACTTCTGAAAGCTGAATCCCAGGAACTCTCTGCAGGACTTTCAATTCAGAGGAAATAGCTACCCAGGAGTCATTTACAATAAGATTAGGCACAAGGGGTAGGGGAGACTGGGAGGAGTGGGGGGAGGGAAGGCTGTGGTTGGGATGTATTGCATGAGAGAAGAATAAATAAAAATAGAAAAGGAAACAATAAAAAGAAAACTGAGGGGGAAAAGTCATTTATAAACAACTAGCATGTGGGTCTCTTAAACAATGCAAACACATTATGTCCTACAGACCAAATCAGTTCAGGTACAAGTTCACGTAAGTTGCCTCAGCAGTTTTCCCAGGGAACTCTTCAAGAGGCAGGACAGAACCATCTGGGTGCATTCTGGCCTTCTGCAGCATAAACTGTTGCCCCAGGATGGATAGCAGCTTGACCTGTGGGTGGGTGAAGCCCAAGGCTGAGGGTTAGCAGGAGCAGGGATGAGTGAGAAGTAGGGCAGTATTGAGTCTATGCAGTAGACCTGATAAGAAGAGCAAGGCTCCCGTGTTTGCAAGGTAACAAAGTCTGGTCTGCTGCCCTAGGTCACACAGGCATCCTTGAGATCCCAGACTATCATTGCCCTGAATGGCTCACTGTTGAAGCAGCTTCAGCCCAGCCTCCTTGGTGGCTTTCCAACAGCATTTCTTGCTTTTCCTCTTCCCTTCAGTGGGGCATCTCTCCCCACCAGGGCACCCAGGGGCTCTGCAGGCTTCAGGAGCCAGAGCAGATGTGAGAGCAGGATCTAAGCTGGATCAGGAAACAATAAAGCCCAGGGCCACTAGATGCTCATAGCATGGGCCAGCAGCTGTGGGAGCTCTCACAGGAAAATTCTGAGCATGAAATTCTGCTCCTGAATGCTGAACCTACATGTACATATTAGGCAAATAGGTAGTGTATTAGATTATAAGTTGTATGTCCAACTATGTGGGATGCCGTGTTATCTTCTAAAAAGTTAAAGCAAACTGAATTATTTGTGCTCATTTGATTACATATTTATTACACATTTTTCTTTAAAATAGTGTATAGGTAAATAATCTGGAACAAAGTAGGTATGAGTGTTATAGTCCATGGAAAAAAGTTACAGACCACTACACATGTAAAGTCACATGACAATGGAGAGCAGGCTCTTACCATAAAGAACTCTTGTCACCGAAGCTCAGGGGTACAGAGTTTATAAAGGCAAAAAACACAGTGATATCATTGTCAGGTATAGGTTAGGGGAACCTTGTTATATTAGTTTTGGTTATGCATTCAATAGGTATTTTGATTATATCCAGGCTATGCTGAAAGTCATGGAAAGTCCCTAATGTGTGATCAAGGTTAATGTCACTGTTCAGGTAATTAGAGACTGAAAATTACCTGAACAGACACAAAATGGAGTCAGGGAAAGATGTTATTATCTTGGTCACTTCAAAAGAACATGGCCAATGGTCACTGCATAGGAAACATCTCTGAATTATGTGTAATTTTCTTGCTTTTTTATTCTTTTTTACATTTTATATGCTGAACATGTGTTGTTTTTGTAATGAGAAAAACAAAACATCAGATAAAGATGATTATAATCCCACAAAATGAAAATTTAGGTGCCCCTTTTTTTAATTTTACATACAGTCCTAACTTAACTGTGACTTTTAGACCCTACAGCCTTGCTTGTTTTCTTCTCTCTCATGGTAAACTTGGCCTGACGTTGCTTAGCTTACAAGATCACATGAGACTGATAATATTTAAGGTGGTATATGGCTGCTAGATTTATCTTCTCAAATTTATATTGACATTCTTTTGTCTTCCTAGATGCTCTGGTCTGGAATCTTAGCATTTATTTCTCCCTTTTTCTTCTGTATTGATACTGGTTTATCAGGTTGTAATCAATGTGGCATACCAATGCAAAACACTAATGATAAGAGAAGCTACAGATTGACTAGTGGAAGTGTGTGGCAACTCTCTATTTTCTTCTCAGGTTTCCTAATCTGCTCTAAAACTACAGTAAAAATGATATGAAGCTCAAGCATTATTCCATCAGCACATGCCAATTTATGTGTCAGTTGTCTATGATCATTATTTGAATTATTCAACAGAGTTTAGGGAGAATTCAGATTATTTTACTTCAATTTGTTTGAAATAACCATTTTTATTTTATTTACTTGTTTATTTACTATTTTCCAGGTGGATACTTACTGTGATGGCCATGGTGATGCAGTATCTCACATGACAGTGTCACTTGACGGTATCACCTCTCTAATAGGTGATGCTGACCATATTAATCACAAACCATCCTTCTCTCTAGACATTGTCTGTAAAGGTACACTTTACATTTTTATTTATTTACTTATTTTCGAGACAGGATTTCTCTGTGTAGCCCTGGCTGTCCTGGAACTTGCTCTGTAGACCAGGTTGGTCTTAAACTCACAGAGATCTTCCTGCCTCTACTTCCTGAGTGCTGGGATTAAAGGCATGCATCACCACAATTCAGTTCATATTTTTAAATTTACAATTAGGTGTCACTCATTTGAAGTATTATGAGTTGACTAGGGAATCATCTTCAAATTTGTAACATGCTAATTTGAGGGGAGGATTTTTGTATTACATCTACTACTGCAATATACTTGGACCTTTGAATGGATTGAACTCAGAGCTCCTTGCTTGTTAGGGAAGGTCTCTACCACTGAGCTACATTCCTTGTCCTATACTTGGCTCTTATCAGCATCACTTCAATATTTGAAATGGACCATTGGAGTTTGAAAATAAGGCACAGCATGGGACATAAAAAAACTCATACTATAATTTGTTACATTTTCATTTGTTTGGGTACACTAATATTTGTGCAGCTTTTTACTTATATAGGTATTTAATTTCTATTCTAACACTATTCCATGAATAAAAAGATAATATTTCACAATAATTCAACTGCTTTAAAATAAGGCTTAGAATAGCCTTTTGCCTTTG
>LZPO01044484.1:9209-31819 GCA_001675575.1 Neotoma lepida | reverse complement strand
CGTTCAGTGTTGAAGTCTATTTGTCTCTATCTGATATAACATTGTATTGTTTTATATCTAAGGCAATGAAGTGATAATTTAAAGAGATTCTTGGACTTTTATTTGGCTCAATGAGAGTTCTAGATATTGAGGGCAGAAGGCAACATATGGAAGGCTTCATTGAACCTTTCTTATAAGGAGCTCATAGTATCACTGGGAGAGATAGACATGTGACTCCATTAAAATAGCCTGGATGCAAAGAAACAGTGGGCAAAGCAGTAAGAATGGCAATGATGGCAAAAGTTAGAGAAAGCTGACTGGGCTGTGCACTGTTCAAGCTGGACTTCATACCCTGACAGTTAGTGTCTATGCCTTTAATGATTAAATTGGAGAACAAAGACAAAGTGAAAAATAATAACAGTTTGATACATAATAAAATGTAAATCTAATGAAATGTAAACTTGACACCTTTATTATTATAGGGCTTCCCCCTACCCTGAAACAGGGACTTCCTATATTGTCTAGTTTTGTCTCAAACTTCTAGACTCATGATTCTTCCTGCATCATCTTTCCAGGTACCAGACTGGGCTTTGAAAGATGAATGGAAGTAAAAATAAATTATACACATTGTAGCTTAATCAGGTGCCATTTAACTTCAATAAGAAGAGTGACATTGTCCCAGTACACAAAGCTGCTTTCTACTTTACCTTTCTTGGATGTAAGAATCTGAACTTTATCTTGGTTGTCATCTCAGGAACCCTCCCACAATGACTGCTTGGTGGTGTCTAGAATTTTATGGCATGTTTCCCCAGAAATTCTCACATTTCAGAAGAAAGGGTCCCTGTGATTTATTTATTCTTTTAAATGTTATGTGTGTGTTATGCCTGCATGTATGGATATGCCACTGCTTGAATGCCTGGTGCCTACAGAGGCCCTGGAGCTGGAGTCACAGGCAGCTGTAGCCTCCATGAGGTTGCTGAACACTGAACTCAGGTCCTCTGCAAGAACAGCAAGTGCAGCCATGTGGTGGTGGCATTTGCCTTCATACCCATCACTTGGGAGGCAGAGACAGGCAGGTCTCTGTGACTTTAAAGCCAGCCTGGTCTACAGAGAGAGTTCCAGGACAGCCAAGGTTACACAGAGAAACTGTTTCTTAAAAAAAAAGAAAGGAAGAAACAAAGAAAAGAAAAGAAAACAGTAAGTGCCTTTGACTGCAGAACCATCTCTTCAGCCCTTATCTTTTACAAAAATCATGTCTATATTTATTTATGTGTATATGTACATTTGTATACACCACGTGTGTGTGTGGGCACCTGCAGAGACCTGAAGAGTGCACAGATAACCCACAGATAAGTCACCCACAGGTGACTGTGGGTACTGGGAGCTGAACCTGAGTCCCTTGCAACATCAGTAAAATCTCTGGACCATATGTCCAGCCCTGGGGTTCTAAATATTAAAAATNTACTTTATACATAATAGAAACTGTGTCAGGGATAACTTCATAGTAAATGGTGAAATGTCATATTCCCAAATAAGAGGCCCCTCTAACTTGATTTTCTCCCATGACTGTTACAGATTTTGAACCTTATAAGGGTGACCTGGTAGAAACTGAGTTTTCTGAACAGCAAGACACACAGAGCAGAAAGGCCATCTCAATGAGGCCTCTGAAACACCATCATATAAATGAGGTAGTTCCTGTGCTATACTTGTCCTTTGTGTCCACTTATCTTTCATTTAGTGATCATTTTTATATTATAGGGTTATAATATAATCCTGCTCAGAATTATATTACAAGTGTCAGGAAAACTAAAATAATAGCTTTGCCAAAATGAGTTTGTTTTCTTATTAAAAGTACTATAATTCTGAAAGGAAGTGATGAGAATAATGTAGTACATATGATGAAAACTGAAGTTTATGGGTTATCTGGGAGGCATCAAAATGTGGTAAGAGCAACAAAACCAAAAGCAATGATGAGATTTCTTGGAATTGTTAAGAAAAATGAGTGGAGTCATCTAAACTCCTCAGTAGTATGTGGGTATGATATGGGTAGTAAAAACTGTAAACAAGTTGGCTTGCACTCATTTTNCACCATAACAAAAATGAAGGAATGTGCTTCTAATGCAACCAACAAAGTAGAGGAAAAATGATAGTCTACTTAACAATACATTCCTTTCTCACTCTTTGCTTTTCAAGCAGTCAGCCTTCACTGGAAGTTTTAACAGTCATTGTGGGTAATATTTAGAACAAAATTCTCTCAGCAAGAAGACCCAAATTCTAGCCTTAGAAGCCAGGTAAATACGTCAGGCAATGCCCGTGTTTGTAACCGTAGCACAGAGAAGGTGCAGATGGGCATATTCTTTGGGGCTTTAGGCAACCGGTTGACCTTATTTTGGTAACCCAAGGCCTGTGGAAATTCTTTTCTCAAAAAATGTAGACAGTATTCCTGGGAAACAACACTTGGTTTGACTTCTGGACTCCACATATTCACATAATACACACTTAATACATGAATTTGTACATACTTAATACACAAAAAGATGCCACCTTTATTGTGCACTGTGTTTCCATGCTTAGTTTGTCAAGTACTGAATTCCCTCGATCTATTCATGTAACAGAACCACTTTTAAAATAGTAGAGACGCTAAATATATTTTAATGAATGCCAGGGTAGTTCCAATACCTGTTTGTTTTCAGTGTTAACCTATTTGTACATTTTCAGAATTATGATGTTTAGTGTCATGTTGTCTCTCTCTCTCTAGGAAAAATATTTTTTATCGGGGATTGTGTTAATTTTATAAACTTAGGGAAGCACAATTTTGTTTTGATGAAATATACTAATGAAAAATAAGGGATAGCTTTCCACTAAATCAAAACTACTTTTGAACCTTCAAGAAGTGATTTGTAGGGTTTTGAGTTTATGTTTTCAAATGTTTCTTTTTTCCTTTTTTTTCCAAGACAGGGTTTCTCTAGGTAGCCCTGGCTGTCCTGTAACTTGCTCTATAGACCAGGCTGGCCTCAAACTCAGAGATTCACCTGTCTCTACCTCCCAAATGCTACCATTAATGGCATGCGCCACTACCACCTGGATAAGACAGTCATTTTGAAAGTCTCCCTGCAGGCCTTGTGGTTTTGGGGACTTCATGCTAGTACTAGGCAGCATGGGCAACATTCCTTCTTCTATAGCATACACTGCTACAGGTTTTTCCCATCCCAAATTCATGTTGAAACTTAGCCAGAATTGTAATGGTATGAAGAGATGGGTCCTTGGAGGAGTGATTTAACTCATGAGNGTAGAACCTTTGTGACTTGGACTAAGTTGAGCTTAGAAAAGGCTTGATGGGGGTCAAACATTACTTGACTATTCTGCTTCTGGCATTTGAGAACCTGATTTTCCTCCCCTCCTGAAGGTACATTGTTGAAGGTGCTGTGTTAGAAGCAGAGCAGCCCTTAATAGACAGCCAAACTGCTAGTGGATTCAGTTTAGAATCCTCAGACCCCCAGGTACACAATGAAAGAAATTTCTATTCTTCAAACACTATCCAGTCACACATATTCTGGTATATTAGCACAAATAGATTAGGGCACATTGTGGTCTGCTATAGAATTTCACTGGAACTAATTATTCCAAGGCTTTAAAGCATCTAAAGACAGCTTACTACTTATTCATTTCTGTAACAAATAATATCATTAGATAAATTAATCTATGGATATTTTATGATTGTGTTGTCCACTGTGATCACTATCAAATTTCTAGTTAGGTGTAGATTCTATAGAGACAAAAAGGTCAAAAATAAAAANAAAACTTTCCCATTTCCTAGACCTTAACTACTTGGAGCCTACCTGATGATTTGGATGCCTTATACAATTAGAGACTAGCTTCTAATTGGTCCAGGTGCCTCACCCTAAATAGAGTCTCAAGAATGACATGTCATTATAAATTTTATTATTGCAAAACAGTGAGCCATCTTCTTGAACGCTCTTAAAATATAATCCCGCTCAAATGGCCAAAGAGGTAAGAGTGGATAAATTTACTCAACTGTTATAAAAGGATCCATCACTTCTCAGAGGAACAANTCTCTTTCTCTGAGATTTGCCCACTGCATTCCTTCCACAATTTCAATTCCTTAAATTGAAAATATCAATTTAATCAAAGAATTTTATTTTTATAAAGATTTCTTTATTTTTCTTTATTTATATGACTCTTTTGCCTGCAGGTATGTATGTGTACCACTGGTGTGCCTGAAGGCCACAGACATAAGATGAGACCACTGAATTACCCAGAACTAGAGTTACAAATGGTTGTGATCTACCATGTAGGTGCTGGGAACTAACCCCAAGTACCACTGCAAGAACAACAGTGCTCTTAACTGCTGAGCCATTTCTCCAACCTTTACTGTATGTTAATAATAAACTTATAGGAACAGCACAGAAGACAAAGAACATTAAAATTATGTATTTGCATGTGGTACAACTAAGAAAAATATTGTGCGTGAATGGGATCTACTGTATGATAAGCACTATTTACTTGCCATCAATAAAATGTTTGTTCTTTTAAAATCCAAATGCTGGCACTGTCCAGAAAATTTTCACAGGTTTATTTATTTTTTTACATTTGTTTATTTTATGTGTACAGGTGTTTTGTCTGTATGTACATGTGTGCACCACATGAGAGCCTGGTACCTGTGGAGGACAGAAGAGAGCATTGGATTCCCTGCCACTGTGGTTGCAGATGGTTGTGAGCCACAGTATAAATGTTGGAAGACCAGCTAGTGCTCTTAACCACTGAACCATGTCTCTAACCCACTTGTAATAGTTATAAATTTGAACAGCTGAAACTTCCACTGTAACATTCTGACTTGCATTCATGCTTTACACTCAGCATTTATATTACAAAATTCCTACAAACATGAAAAGAGTAGAACTGCTGCTGATTTCCCTCTCCTATTTTTCACCCAGCCAATCATACACATATGTACCTTTTGACCCCATGGTGCAGGGGGGGGAGTATCTACCATTCAGAACTACTGATAACAAGCTGTAAATTGAATCTTAAAGGGTCTTATTAATTGAAAACACCAGGCCAGGTATTGAGGTAAATTCTGAATGATCAGAGAGACAGAACAAGCCACAGCCAACCTCACCTTGCCAACTCCTCAGCTGATCTTGTTTCCTCAGACTGCAGGCTTCTGAGTCCTCACCCAAATGAATCTCAGCTCAAAGCCTGAAAGCTTAAGAGGCCCCTAGCTTCTGGTTTCCACACTTTATATACCTTTCTGCTTCCTGCCACTACTTTCTGGGATTAAAGGCATGTGTCTTTCTCCAGCAAAGACATGAGATCTCAGGATAAGTGTCTATTCTAAACTTTGATGTTGAGCAGGAACCTGATGGAGTTTCTTGGACTTCCTCTATTTCATAAGGTACCCTGACAAATTTCCATTCTGCCAAAAGGCATCCAGAACCTCTCCTATATTGTCCAATTCTCATCCCATTATTTCTCTCTGTATAGATGTACATGATTATCTTAACTCTAAGAGTACCTCTGTCATTCTTGTAACCAAGAAGGCCTGATTTATAACTCTACCCACCGAAGAATAAGAAATTTCCATTCTGCACAATAGGTCTGCAAACATCTCACAAAAGAGACTGAGGGATTTCAGGTCAGACCATGGAGAGGTAACATCATCTCCTTACGTATATGGAGACCTGGAATATTGCAATTTTGCCTAAAGGCATCATTTTGAGGTCAGAAAATCATTGGATGTAGACTTTCTCCAAAGTAATCAACAATGTCTTCCTTTCCCCCTGGGGCTTCCAACTATCTTCCCACAAGGATAACTTAAGTAAACATTTCCCTTCTTCTAAAATTGTTGTCACGTCTGCATGGTTTCCTAAGAAGTCAACAGTCTTCTCTAATGCACAATGTAATCTCACATATTCTATGTATTCTTCTGTGGGCAATAGACTTACCAAATTTATTCAACATGGTCTCNTATTTTCCTATTTTAACCTAAGGGACACTATCCTGCTTATTTTAATACTAAATAATCTTCAGATAAGCCTTTTATGACAAATCCGGTCCTTATGTATTATCATCTGATTAAGAGTCTTCAGCTTGTCCCCACCTAAAGTAGAGGTACACGTCATTCCTTTCACCTCAGTAGATCCCCCACACCACGGGAGCTTAATTTACCACAACCCAGAATTATCAAGTAGAGGCCAGAACAGAATTTCATTGCCTTATGCTGAAAAAAAAATGGTGTGGATCCCATAAATTAATACCTACATCTAAGCAGCCGAATATAAACTTGAGGAAGTGATCCATCTGAAAATGCCATCTGTGTATTTTTCCTGTGTTCTATGCGGGCATGAAACATGTCTGAATTCTATAGAAATTCTTAAACTCTTTCTCCTCTGTCTTCTGGATCCCAAGACCTCCCTCTCTGAGGTGAGAGATATTGAACCTCTACATCTGTGCATCCTCCTATCACTGGTGTCTCAAAGAAACATCTTCTGTCTAATAGGTCCTCAGATCACACCCTTTGCCTAAGAGTCTTTAGACCTATCTCTTTAGAAAAGTCTTCACTCCACAATCTCTATCCAAGATGACCTATGTTTTCTTCTCATCAAGGAGATGTCAGACTTTCCTCTCAGCCTGCTGTGATCGAAGGAGATTGAGACATTCCACTTCTCATCAAGAAAACATTGATCTTCTGTAATTTCTGGCACCAGAACCCAATAGTATCACCTAGTGTCTGGAAACCAAATCCTCATCTTTCAATCAAGTTTTCTGATATGGAGCAAGNCCATCATTTTGCANTCAGAGCTGAGTATCCAAACAGAACATTAAAGAGATGACTACACTGCAATCAAGAATGGTGTTCCGATTGCTGCCTGACTTCCTGAAGATGACACAGAAAATGTGGACATGATGTTGTTGTTTTTAATGTTGATATGCTATTCTTGTTGGTTCTGTATTTGTTAAAGTTTAGAAAATAATAAGTTGAATATTTTTGTTATTATTTCTTGCCATTAAATATCAGCAACCATATAGTTCTTAAAGTTTCTCATTTTCTACTCTATTTGCCAGCAAGTCATATATTTNCANATATGTTCNTACTNGTTNAGAGANTTATTNCTGANTAATTAATTTTTATGAATGTCAATACTTTAAATTTCTGCTCATATGAATACACATTGTCTATAAAGCAATATGATTGCTGCCATGTTATGAGATTTCCACATCATGTCCGTTCTTTTAACATCATTTGGAATGTGTATCTTTACTGATTAGTCTTAGAATATGTATTGTAGAATAGTGGTTATGTGGACAAATGCCTTAAGCATAAAAGTTTTAAGAAGTCTTAGTATCTTTTATATTACTACTCTCAATATTTATTACATATTTATTCTTATAGTCATAAGCATGCTGGCAATACTTCAAGGTTTTAATAACTGATATTATACAGAAACAACAGATATAATAGACTAAGTGAAAGTCAAATCTATGCTCTGGTAGTGAGGATTTGTTGAAAACATAGGTTATATGTTTGTTATGATTTTCTCTGTCTCTCTGTCTGCCCCCTCCTCCTCCTCCTTCTTCTTCTTCTCTGTCTCTGTCTCTGTCTCTGTCTCTGTCTCTGTCTCTCTCTCTCTGTGTGTGTGTGTGTGTGTGTGTGTGTATGTGTGTGTGTGTATTGGTTCCATGGCAGATATTTATGACTTCAAAGTGTATAGAAAAACATTCTATTATTTTTGGTACCATGTTGGAGAAATAAAAAAATTCTACAGATTTATATTGTTTCCACATTTATGTATTTGTTTACTTACCTCCTTACTTTGTGAGAGGGTTTACTGTGACATTGGTCACCTGTGAAATCTAGAGGGAAACATTATCAATTTGATTTTTTCTTTCTACTTAGTGTGCAGGAGAGTGAACTCAGGTTATTTCACTTGGTGATATGTGCCTTGAGCTGAGTGGTTTCATGAAGGCTGACACTGTGTTTTAATAAAACTTAAGGGATTACATAAACTCTTATACTCCAGATGTATTACATTATATCTGCTATGGTTTGTCTGTGTACCCTGAAATTCCTATAACAGAAATTANACNNATGATGCTGTGGTATTAGGAGTAGGGCTGATGTTAAACAGTGTTGTCTGTTTGACCATTTTTATTGCAGTATGTGTTCATTCCTGGTGCATGTAGTGGTGGCTGCATAACTAAGGGAAGTAGTTCTATATCACCCAGAGTCCATCAGAAGCCCATAGTACTGAGGTCAAATGTAGAGTCCCATGATCCCTTCCTCATTGCTTAACACTGAGCCAGTGTTTCTATTTCCCAAAGGCAAGGTTATGTACATAGTCCTTAAGGGAGAATTATTTATTTTTGTGGTCCTCTGCCTGATTCTTTTACTTTTTGAATCATAATAATTTTTAATACAATGTATAATCTGATCACGCTTTTTCCCTACGCAATGTACTTACCGATCTTGCCCAACCCACCTTAATCCATGGCCTTGTTTTTTTTTATTTTCAATTATTTTATTCCTTACCTAATTTTTATTGAACATAGATTTTTCACTCATGCATCCAGACCACAGTTTCTCGTCCCTCCACTCCTGCCAGCTATCCCATCTGTCCTCTTCCCCAGATCCACTCCCCCTCCTTTTATCTTCAGAAAAGTCCAGGCCTCAGAGAGACAAAAACCAAATAGAACAAAATTAGACACAATGAGAAATTGCAGTATATTATTCTCTTTGAAATTAAACAAACAAAAAGAACACACACAAACACACACCAACCTCACAAAAACTAAAATATAGCAACAAAAAACCCAGTAGGACAGAAAATACCCAATGAAAGCAACAAGACAGTAAACGTTTATTAAAAAAAATCTCTCCACAATGAAAAGACCAACTAATAAACCCCAATACCAAATTTGAAAACAGTTTCTTTTGAGTTTTAGACCATGGCTAAAAGAATCTGTCTGCCTCTGTTCTATTGCCATGTATAAGACAATACTTATTAAAAAAAACATTTCATTGGAAGCTTTATTCCAGTTTATGAGGTCTACTCCCTGGCTTCATAGGCTTGTAGGAATATCATAATGCAAAATGCTTTCAGTACAATGAAAAAGTCCCCATAGTCTTTCAACACCTCAAGATTGCTAAAAAGTCCCAACTATCAAGTCTCTTTTGAAAATCAAGGATATCCCTTATTTGTAACCCAATGTAAACTCACAATCAAAAAGGAGATCATATATATCTCACAGAATATATATATTACCATTATAGAAGGAAGAAAGGGGAGATAGTTGTGGGGTTTTTACTCTCTCTCACCAGTGGCTTGAGTTGAAGGTTTAAGGGAGAAAGAGTCACATGGACTTTTCCAGGAAGCAGACTCCTGAGACCAGCATCAAGGTGCAGATCTGGTTTAATGTGTATGCTCATTGGCATATATGTATATATTACCCAATCAGCTAAGATCGTATCAAGTTACTGTCCAATGAGTCCAAATGTGAGGGTGAAAAGGGAACAGTATGTCCAGGCAGAGTGTCTGCAGATGCGGGCAAGAACTCGGCCCAGGGCTTTAGAGCCAAATTAGAGGGTCTCCATTTAGTTGGAACTCCATACAGTCATCCAGTGTTCCAGAGACTCAGATCAGCTCAAACAGCTTCAGGGGCTGTTGTCACTTGTCACATTCCCTGTCTTTTAGTGACACCATCTGAACAGAGATTGAACCCTCATGTTCCCCCTTTTCTACTAATTCAAGGCTAAAACATTCCATGAGGAATACCTTTTGAGTATTTGATTTTTTATAAGAGATTTGACCTTCCAGATTGCAATACCTCCCTCCAAAAGCGGCATAAACAATCCATATATGACAAGCTTTTCTAGTGAGAACATAGAGATCAGATTTTGAGCCACACCTTTAAAACTGTCACTCATATCAGAAAAGTTATGATGTCCATCCTGGTGGCATTTGATTTGGAAGATTTCTTGATGTAATTGTTGGAAAAGGGTAAGTAATGGATGATTCCATGTCCCAGTAAGTTATTGTCCTTGGAGTTTTAAAAGGAAGACAGCAAAAAGGAATTAACTGGAGATGGGCCTCATCTATATTAGCATTGTCAGTGTATATAACCTGCAAGCAAGAGTTCCAGGAGACTGGTTTTAGAAATGGAAGGGCTTTAACTGCACCCCACAACAAAGGCTGAGACTGGGTCTGAGATATACAAAAGATTTAAGGACCCCCAAGTTATGGGGGCAGCAGGGGCAGTTCGTCTGCCTCTGGGGTCCTCCTCTTGGCTTCTTCCTGTCTTTCATCCACAGGGGAGGTGTTGTGGCTTTGGACTGGATCCTCTTTCCTCTTGTCCAGTGACAGGCTGTCCATCATAGTCTTCAGTCTGTCCATTCTCAAGCTTGATGGCTTTGCAGGCACCCAAATGGGTTTTTGAACTCCTGGAAAAACACAAGCAAAACCTAAACCTATTGTTAGCAGGGCGTGGAACTCCTCCATTTATTATGTATGGGGTCTCACCAGAGGACTAGTAGCAATGGTGTAGCTCAGTGTGCATGCCTCCCCAGTGCTATTAGGCAGAATTATCAATAGTTGAGAAAATAATGTAAATAGGGATGAAATTAATTCTTCTTGTGGGTATGTATGAATCTCATTTTCCCCCTTTCCTAATTGATTTTTAATGAAGAATTTTATATATCAATATAATACATGCAAATAAAGCCATTGCATTGCTATTACAGCAGAATGATGAGCACTTAGATATAGTTCATACTCTAGTTCTGATATTCCCAGAATAGAGACACCAATATTGTACCTCTGCCTTAGGCAACCTGTTTTTACTGAAATTAAAACAAGCCTCTCTTCATTCTGTTATCTTTATGGGAATTTAAACACATAATCAACGTGCAAATAAGTGGATAAAGTAGATGAGTGAAAAATCAATTATTCCAGTACACACACAGAGAAACACACATACACACACACATACACACACACACACACACATAACCACCACCACCACAGCAACACACATAACAAAAATGACAACAATGACCACAAACACCCATACTCCCATAGCTCACAGACACAAGTAACCAAAACATATTGTTTACTCTGGACATCTTGGTAATTTACCATTTTATCAGGGGAATTGTTTTATAATTCCCCAACAGAAAGCCCCACCCTTCCTCAAGCAATGAGCCTGCATAGCTCACTGTTAGCAGGCTCAACAGTAACCTCATTACTGTTGGTATATATAGTGACATCCTGGAAAACAACCACTCTTTTTGTGGCTTAGAGACCCCCTGAACCAATAGAATTTCAGGGATCCCTCCTGTTGCTGACAACTGTTATGCAAACATTTTGAACTACTCAGAGATCTCACTAGGAACTGGCTATGTAATAAAATTGACTGATCAACTGCTATCCATATGATTTTCAGTCAATGATCTTATGTACTCTAACAGAAGAAACAACACTGTGACAAGCAGAAATTCCTCTCCTCTGTGATCCCTGGACTCTATCCTGTGCTTACCTGAGCTCTCTTTGGGGGTGGTGTGTGTACGAAGCTTCAACCATAGACTTGTGTTTGTTCCTTTTAAATACTTGTAGAGGGCTAGTAATTGTTGTGGTGGCCTGCATCTGCTGCACATATGAATTACTGTGTGATGTCTCCTGCATCTTTTGTGGCTTGTCTTCCTCTACAGGGGACAAACACAGAATGCATGATACCATTTTTATGAGACTTCTGAAGCCAAGACCTATCATGTATTTCATGTAGACCCTATGATAACCTTTATTCTACCTGTGATCACACAGTATCTTCCCAGAAAGTCTGCCTTGGTATAAATAAGGATGTCTGGAAATCTTTCTAATCTTTGACCCTAACAGTCTACAAGAGAATTATTTTAAGGTGGAAAGAAATTCTGCGAGATCAAAAATGAAATCAGGCCTTTAAGGATTCATGTTTGCTACATAGGCTACAAAGGAATTGAAACATGGACACACGAAACTTCTTATTTTCTTTTATAAATAGCACTCTATCCCTCCATGGAGTGCTCTGTTTCTGCTTATGAGCACTGTTTCACTATGAGCAAACTCACAGTCTTCTGCTCCTTTATGCTACAACTAGAAATTTACAATATATCAAGAATGGATATCACTACCATGGATTTGGTATAGGATAACAGAAATTATATTTGGTCCTCTCAAAAAGCAAGAAATCTGGCTAATAAAAAGAAGTAAAATATTTCTCAATGAGGTTTCTAAGACTTTTTATGCATTTTAATGCTATGAGTTATCCTGGAATTGACAGTGTTTAAATACTTTCAAAATATCAAAAAACTTTCTTTTTGTTATAACTCTCAATTTTATACATTACACTTTTTTTGCTGAAGGTAATCCAACTCACAATTTTTACTCATTCACACTGAAGGCCAGGACTGCCTGTAACATCACATCCTCCCACTGCCTCCTACTTCAGACAGGGAATTCAGTATGCAGCCATGTGTCACCAGGCTCACTACCCAGCCCCCTCCCTCCCTCCCTTCCTCCCTCCTGCCCTCCTTCCCTTTCTTTGTTCCTTGTTTATTTCTTCCTCCACCTCTTCCTCCTCCTCCATTTTCTCTTCTGTGACAAGGCTTAGAAGCCTGTTATCACCATTCTCCAAGCTGCCCAGCAGACAAACAAGACAGTTTCGTGATTTAATTCATCACTCTCTGCTTTATTTTTGAGAAAGTTTCTCAGGAAAGTGTCAATAAGAACATGCTGTCCAGGGGCTGGAGAGATGGCTCAGAGGTTAAGAGCACTGGGTGCTCTTCCAAGGGTCCTGAGTTCAATTCCCAGCAACCACATGGTGGTCCACAGCCATCTATAATGAGATCTGGTGCGCCCTTCTGGCGGACAGGCATGCAGGCAGAAAAACTGTATACATAATAAATATATAAATCTTTTAAAAAAAGAACATGCTGTCCATCATCTCACCATGGCACAGAGCTCACTTTCCTCCCCATCTTCTACTCTTGCAAGATTTGTATAGATAAAATCCCCAGAACCCAGTGCAGGGCTCAATCTCGCTATATTGGTATCCTCTTGTCTACACCAAGGAGTCCTTGGATAACATTCCTATGGCTTCATGATGACCACTTAGCTGTCACACCAGGTTTATTACTTTTTTTGAGGTGTGATCTCATATATAATCAAGACTTGACTCAAAGTTGCCATCCTCATGTCCTCGTCCTGTCCCCATTACCCAGAGCTGGGATGACAATCCTCTGCAAACATAGTACTCATCAAACTGCTATTCTTAATTTACATCATTATTATTATTGTTATTATTATTTATTATTTTTTGTCTGTTTTTTCAAGGCAGGATTTATCTGTGTAGCCCTGGCTGTCGTGGAACTCAGTATTTAGACCAGATTGGCCTTGAACTCCCATAGATCCACCTGCCTCAGCCTCCCCAGTGTTGGGATTAAAGATATGCAACACCATATACAGGTTTTTAAAAATTGTCTCTATTCATTTGTGTGGGGATGTTGTGCCACAATGTAGGTATGTGTACCACTTAATTTCCTATTGCCAAGGAAGGCACAAAAGAGCATCAGATACCTGGGAACAGGGGCAATAGGCAGAACCACTGTGTAGATGCTGGCACTAAACCTGGGTCCCCTAGAAAAAAAAGACAGTGCTCTTAACCACTGAGCCATCTCTCCAGAACCTATTAATATTTTTAACGAAAATCCAAGTATTTGGCCCAAACTCACAATTTTCATGTCAAATCTCCAGATCTTAGTGCAGATATTGCTGGACTGAACTAGTATATTGTCCACTGTCTCATTTCTTTTAAGGCAAATTCTCAGCCTGGTAAGGAGGCACAAGCCTTTAATGCCAGCACTTGGGAAGCAGAGGTAGGTGGATCTCCAAGTACAGACCTGCCTTTATACAAATAAAGATCCAGAAGAGCCAGAGACTACACAAATAAGCCTTGTCTGAAAACAAACAAAATAAATACATACAACAATAAAAAACAAGAAACAAGAAAGTCCTTCAGTATATGTTCCAGAAGATAAGGATAAGGCTCAGTCTCATGATATTTATGCACTCAGGTCTGCACCACTGCACCATCATGCTGACAACTATCATACCATATGTAATTCTGTAAAAAACAAATTCAAGTGGGGTCTCTTCCTACATCCTAGGATGTTCTTAAACTTGAGATCTTTCTGCTTACCATCTGCAGCATTCACTTCACATATTCAAGTCTAGCACCGTCACACTGCTTGACATGTCACCATGTGACTAAGATGGATTCACATTTTTGAGGGAGGAGCAGGGTCAAGGTGTCTCTACATATCTACACTGGGCTCGAATTCACTGTCCTCCTAAACATGCAGCTTTCTAGATTCTGCCTCCATTCAGCTCATTTCCCTTTCTTCTTCCTCACCCCTCCCCCTCACTACCTCTCCCATTTCTGATAGTACAAGCATGTATGCCAAACCAACTGCCTGCCACAAAGCCAGGCATCATGCCAGATTTTCTCTCTTGTCTCTCTCATCTCCCTTTCTTTCCCCTCTCTCTCTCCTCCCATGCCTCCTCTCTTTTTCTCTACTTTTCTTTCTCCTTTCCTCCTCCATTCCCCCTTTCACCCTTCCCTATTCTAATCCCCCTTTCTTTTGAGACACTATAACGCAGGCTGTGGAATCTCATGGCCACTCATCTCCATTTCTCAAAATTGGGGTTACATAATTGTGACACCTAAATTGGTGGCAGTTCTGCCACTGTGGAAGGCTCTGACATGTTTAGCTTGTTTCTCAAGAAGAAAGCAGGATTCCCTATATTGCCCAGATATGTCAAACTAAAACGTGTGAGCCTTGCACCCTCCTCAGATCTCTAAACTTCAGTGCAGGCATTGCAGTCCTGCCCCAGCACACAAGTGCCCACATGTCACTCAGCCTGCTTTTGCTTTGAATTTGTTATTTTTGAGACAAGGTCTCCCTATATAGCTCAAGAATGCTGAAACTCACAATTCTTGTCTCCTCAGGTCTACACTTCACAGGGCTAGAATTACAGAAATGTCCCAACAGGCCTCTGCATGCCATCTAACTCTGCCATCTAGTGGTCTTTCTGCCCAGTGAGACAACCTCTCTCTCTATAGAGCCCACAATAAATACTCAATCTTGTGATATTTGTACTCTTCTGTCTCCACCAACAGTGTTATGCTAATACTCTTGTGTTACAATGCTATCTTACATCTAAACACTGGGTTTACAGCTTTTATTTCCTTTTGAGGCAAGGTTTCTCTAGCTCATATCAGCATCAAACCTCATGATTGTGGTTTCCTTGACCTATTTCCATTTCCCTGTTGTAAGTTACAGTCTTTTAAAGGAAAATCACTCTGTAGAACCTAGTCCATGCTTAGACTTGTCATCCCTAGACCTTTCCTTCCTCTACCTCAGAATGATTGTATGTGCAAGAATGTACACCACCAAAATATGTGACACTATTCAGGCTTACTTTCTGTTTTTAAAACAAGACCAGGTCTCTTTTTAGTGCAGGCTTGGATTGAACAGTTAATTCTCAATTATGTATTCCCAATGTATGAATTACAGTCCTAAACCTAGCCAACGTAACACCATGCCCAGCTTTGTTTGGGAATTTTCTTGTTGTTGTTTTTGTTTTTTTTTTTTTTGATGTTTCCCTGTGCAGTTCAAGGACCAAATTAGTATCCACACTGCTGCCTCCATNCTCCTGTATAAATGCTCTGCCACCTCAGAGCACAAAACTGAAAATACATTGGATGGAAAAATTTCAAATTTGCAAAGTACAAGATTGTACCCTAAAACTCTGAGTTCATGAACAACTTAATATTTAAGTTGTAGGAGAATTGAATAAAATATAGGAGGAAAGTGTCAAACAATGTTCCTAGGGAATTATAGCACTGAATTATGGATAATTAGAGTACTCTTCTTTGAGGAAGAAATCCAACTTCAGATAAGTAAGGCCATAAAACATGTAAAATTAAGAAAGTGTTTAAAAATATATAGCATATTTACAAGCAAGGCTAAATAGCTCCATCCTCAGAACCCTCTTTGTTCCACACATCAAGACAAGTTTCTACCCAGCATTGACCTTATGCCTATCCAACACACTGATGTCTCTCATCTTCAATATTCAGAAGCAATGGATTTCTTCAAGAAATACAAAGTGTAACAATCTCTTTTATTGGGTCTTAAGATCTCCTCCCCAAATTGAATGGCTCCTTATATTATGTATGATCACCTCAAGAAGTTTAATTCTCTCTTGAAGGGTGAGGAACCAGGTCTTAATCAGCAAGATTAAGGGTTGATTCTCCTGGATTCAGAGGGAGAGCTATGTACCCCCAACTACTGCTATGATGGAACATTCTTTTACTAGTTTATGCCACAGGAAAGTTTACAAGCAAATTATGTAAATTTCTTATGGCATTTTCTCCCTTTGTGTCATGAAGGAATAATGATAGCATGTGGAAATATGATAGATAGAGAAGTCATTTTTTAACAAAACTTTTAGATGTAATTTGAATGTATATCCAAGGGCAAGAGTGAGTGCACAAAAATTATATTATATTATGACCTATAATATATAAACTACATAATAACATTGGCTTTATATAGCATAATAATATTTGAGTACTATTAAGCAAATACAGATATTTATTTGTGTGAGGATTTATAGCATATACACTCGTATACATATTTTGTAGGTAATGGGCTTTTTACATAGTAAAAATATCATAACATAAGATAAAACAAAAACTTATATATCAGAATTGAATGAAACAAATGAAAGTAAAAGTACCTAAGGGAAGGAATAAGAAACAGAGAACTCTGGTTCTGGGTCTAGGTGGTTGCTGGGTTGATCAATCTGCCATTTTTCCCTTATCCTCAACATTAGGGAGAGCTCAGCAGTATCTTCCTCGATATCTTACCCTATGTAGTATGCAGCAAGGGACAGAAGAATAATGAGGCTAGCTTTGCAATACTCATACCTTTGGTGTCTGCTAACCAGTGGAATTCTTAAGCCATAATTATCAAATATTATTTCTAGACTATATGCTAACCATTATTCCTCCTTTAATTATAGGGCCATCCCATGGAAGGCTGGGTTTTCATGGAATAGGATGACTGGAANGCTTTCTAAATTTTGACCCTGATATTTCTCCAGGGGGTTTTGAACATGTTGGCCCGAACTGTCACCAAAATAAAAGTGAATCAGGTATTTCACGGTATAGATATTTAGATAATCCACAAAGGCAGTGAAAACTGGACACAGGAAACTTCCTAGTTCACTCGTTTGAAACATCATTCTATTCCTGCATGGAAGACTCTAGTTCTGCTCATGTTCACCCTGAGGGGGAAAAACAGTCTTCTGTTCTTTGTTGCTATACATCCACAGAAAAACTAGATGCCTAATATGCATACCATGCTACACAGTTCTCACAACCAAGTAAAAATAATAAGCATGTTGTTTTCCTGCAGAAACATTATTTGACATGTAGTTGGTCCATGAAATCAACCTTTAGTTCTCTTGATGGAGGACATGTAAAAATGAAAGAAAATAAGGAATTAATTGAAAGAAAAACAAAAGAAAAGAACAAAGAAAGACAAAATGCAATTAGAAATAAAACATATTTAGGAGAGAATAAAAAGAAGATAAGAGACAGAAAGTGGTTTATATATGAAAGAAGTAGGGAAGGAAGGACAAAATGACCAGAGGACAGATAAAAAAGGGAATAAATATATATGTATGGATAAATATTCATACACACTAATATATATATACATATGTATGTATACATATTAAATATGTAGCAAGAATTACTGATAAAAGAGGCCATGAACTCATAAACAAAGGTATATATGTGATTATGTTGGCATAGGTGAGGAGTTCTTTACTGTAATATTATTTTCTCTAAACAAAAATTATTATTTATGGTAACAAATATTTCCCTGCCTTGGGGAAGATTATTTCTCCCACTCGCTGAATCCCAGAGATTCTTCTACATGATTTTGTAGGATGGAAGCCTCCTGATGTTCCCCATATAAATTTTGGAACATTTACTGTCAGATTTTTAAGCTGCTGTTTAGGTTATTGTACTCATGTTTCCACTGTCAGACTAGTAAAATTTTATCAGAGTGCAGAGAACAAGCATAGGTAAACTGGAGGTTTTGGAAATGGCAAAACATAGGGGAAATAACAATCATATTAAAATCCCAAAATCAAAAAAGACATTTTGGGGAAGACTTCAGCCCCATGGGCAGAGGCCAGAATAGACAAGACATGTGGTGCTTTTAGGGTACATCAGGTAGAATAATAAGTTGGGCAGCAGTCTCATTTGAGGAAAACAGCTCTCACATCAATCTCTGCTTAATCTATGAAATGGCTCAAAACCTATAGGACCCTTGAGATACACTAGTGGCCAAGCCCCTCCCCCGAGGCCCTCCAACTACCAAGTTCTACCCATAGAACACTCTAACTGTCCTCAAGGTGGCATCCATCCCCCAGGACAGCCCATGCCCTAATGAGTAAAAACCAACAAGTTCTGGACTTGAAATCCCACCAATATGGGATTCCACCCCTCTGCAAAAAACCCTAAAAGAACTATGCCTTCTTCTCAGTTTCCTGCCCAATTAGAGGAAGCCAACCTCATGGTTTTGTGCACCCAATAAATTTCTTTGGTTTAGTGTGTTGTGAGGTGTGGCTTTGTGGTATTCATAGACTAGTGACTGCTAGGCCAACTTTCTATCTGAGCTGTAGCATTCAAAAGCCTAGATGAAGGAAGGTAACAATGGCAAACTAACCCTTTGCTGGATACCTCTGAGGCCTTTCATTTCTGATTCTTGATGTTTTCTTCTCAGAGAACAGGTCATCCACCAACAAAAGTCTTTGAAAAGCAATTCCACAGACTGTATTCAGTTGGACTAGGTACCATTGATTTGGGTAATAGTACCAACTGCAAAGTCATTGGCCAAGGCTTTTGCCATAGGCTCATTTGGAGAATCACCAAGCATTTATGCTGATATTAAATGATGTAAAGGACACTTATATGGGATAGTAAAACAACCAAAGCAAACACTTCATCTCAGCTTTTTCCTGCCTAATGGGCCCATCATATGAACAAAAAGAATCCGACTACAGTTGCCAGGCAACAATTATGATTTCATAGACTGTCACAATGTAATAGATGCCCTATGCTATACAAAACCCACTCTTTAAAGATTCCCACATTTTATCCTCCTTAAATTTCTCCTAAGGACCCTTGTCTTTGTATGAATTGTAACCATATTTTACTTCTCCTATCCCACAGCTACCTACTTGGCCTGTAGTCAAGCACACATGCAAGTGAAGGTGATATTATGCCATTTGTTGATTGATGAGTGCTTAGACATATTCTATATACTCTGCTTCTCATATTGTCTAAATGGAGACAACACCACTCTTGTGCTTCTGCCTTTCTTACACTTTCAACCAATAAAACGAAATTAACATCATCCTATTTTCCCCAGAGAAACTTGAACATGTGGGCCCAATGCAAATTATAGGAGGAAATATGTAAATGAAAAATTCTTCCTGTACACACACAGGCACACACATTAGCACACATACATACAACAGAAAAATGACACACATCACATATAGATTGCCTGCCACAGGTAACCAGCACACATAGTAGTCTCTGGATACATGGTAAATTGCCTGATTCACTGGGTATATGTTGTTCATATCCCAACAGGAAGCTTCTCCTACCTAAGCGCTGAGCCTTCAGAAGAAACTTCATTAGTATGGAGTTCTTAGTTGACATCCTGGGAAAAGATCACACTCTCTTTGGCTTCAAGACAACCTATTGGGAGGTGGGTTGGGAGGAGAGGGGAATTTTTTTTTAATTTCAAAAAAGAAAAAAAAGTATCAGATACAAAATAAAATATTTGTGAAAAAAAAGAAAACACTGCATCTCACCTGCTCCCTGCTCGTTACACCCATCATATGTGCAGAGAGAGTGCCTCTTGGATTCCTAACCAGCAATTATCATTGTACAGACTGTTATAATATAATATACTTCCCCATGTTAAACCACCCACCCACTGAAGACCCACTTCTACTCATTAATTTTCCCCCAAGGACCCATGTCTCTGTATGAGTTTTAACTATTTATAACTTCTCCTATCCCACAGCTATCTAGTCTGCCTGCAGTGGAGCACACATGCAAATGACATTATTTTGTTATTGCAGTGATGAACACTTAGATTTATTGTATGTACACATCTTCTCATAACCCAGACTGGAGACAACATCACTCTTGTGCCACTGCTTTCTTAGCCCCCTTCTAGCCAATAAAAACAAATTCTCTTCATCCTGTTTTCTTCAGAGGAACTTGAAATCATGGACTAGGTCCAAATAAATGGAGGAAGTGGTTAGTGAATCATTCTTCCAGTGCACACACAGCCAAATACACTCATATACAAACACACACACACACACACACACACACACACACACACACTCACACAAACAAACAAGACAGAAAAAGTGACATGCATGCTCATATAAAATCCATGCCACAGGTAACCAGAACAGATAGCTTTCTCTGGATTCATAATAATTTTCCTATTTCACTTGGGATATGTTGCTAATATCCCAATAGGAAGCTTCTTCTACCTAAGGACTGAGCCTTCAGCAGAAACCCAATTTGTCTTGAGATCTTAGGTGACATCTGGGGAAAGATCACACTCTTTGTGGCTTGGAGACACGCCATTCTCCCTCTCTACCAAAAAAGAATCCAGAGAGCTGTTTGTTACTCGCAACTGAGTTGAATCCTTATAAACTTCCTATGAATGCTACCTAGGTTCTAGATATATGATTTAAAAGGCAGATCAGCTAAAGTACACAGGGTGTAGACCCAAATGATCTTACTTACTCTCACACAAGAATAGACAACTACCTTGACAAGAATAGATTCCTCTCCTCTGTGACTCAGACTATAACTTAGGTTAACCTGAGCTCCTGATGAAGGTTGTGTTTGTACATGGCCTCCATCATAGACCAGTCTATATTCTGTTTTAATACTTGTAAAGGACTTTATATAAACTCTGCCTTCTGTTCAGTTTCTCACTCTTTCTTGCCCAAGCATTGACAGCCACCCTCCTAGTTTTCAACTTCCCAATAAATCTCTTGTGTGAGGTTTCTGTGAAGTCTGACTTTGTGATATTGCTTGACCTTTGCCTTTCAGGATACCATTTCATCCAAGTTGTAACATTTAAAAAATTAATCCAAAAGAAGATAAAAATGGGAAACCCACCCTTTGCTGGATGCCTCTGATGCCTTAAATTTCTTAGTCCACAGTTTTATTCTCAACAAAGAGAACATTTACCAACAAAAGTCTTTCAAAAACTTGTACACAGAGTACATTCAGTGATACTAGGTACCATGGACTTGTGAAATAGTGTCAGCTGCTGGTCCATAGGCCAAGACTTTGGTCATAGGTTTGTTTGGAGAATCATCTCCCATTTATGCTAGTATTAAAGATTGTGCAAGACAGCAATATGGAATAGTAAAACATCTAAAGAGAACAATGCATCTCAGCTGCTCCCTGCTTGTTGGGCCCATGATATGAGCAGAGAGAATTCCATTGGGCTTGCCAGGCAACAATCATGATGTCACAGTCTCCCACAATCTAATACAGTTCCACATTCTAAACAAGCCCCACCCATCCATGACCACACATTAAATACATACTTTATCCTAAGAACACAAATCTCCAAGGGGCAGGGATTTTCCCTACCACAGAACAAGTCAGAGTCACCTGGCAGTGCAGTGGCTTGGTAGGCAATCCAGAAGGAAGCCTGTTACCCAGAAGAGGTGAAGACCAACATGCTTGATAAGTCATCCATTCCAAACCAACAGACTATAAAGAGACCCGGGATCCTTCTAAGTTTTATTGAATAAAATAAAAAAAATTCTTCCATATTACCCAATCTCAGAAGTTATATTATTGTAAAATTGAAAGGTATCTTTAAAAATACTTCCTTTTTAATTAGACAAAAATTGGGAAATGCTACTGTAATTTTAGAGGGTTTTTTGTCTGAATCTGTCCATACCGTGCATCTGTAACCTTTTCTATCTGCAGGATCAGAAAACGGCTGTGTAACTTAGATCATGGCATGTTGGTGCTTGATTCTCTCCCTCGGTACATGGGGAGTTTAGTCTCATGATAGAGGCATATTTACTGCCAGCTCTGAAAGCTTTGTTTACCACCCCAACCCTGGGAAGTTTTGAGTTCCATGCCCTCAGCAATTACTGTGCTGCTGTCTGCTCATAAACACCATATAAGTCTTAAAAGAGCCATCCGTTTTTGCAGCTAGCACTGAGCCAGAAAGCCATCTCTTCAAGGAGTTGTACCCTGCTCACCGACAACAAACAGAGCTCATTGGAGAAGAGGCAGCTACCAAGAAGCCATGCTTGACTCTGTTCTTGTGTCTAGAGTCATTTTTAAAGCTTTGTCAGGTTTTATGTGGAAATTTCTGTCTCATGATGGACCCCATATGTAGTCAGATGTTTCTCTCTCACTGGTGTGTT
>LZPO01044483.1:271963-294048 GCA_001675575.1 Neotoma lepida | reverse complement strand
GGGGGTGTCTTAGAAGCCTCACCAGCATAAGGGGTGTAGTTCAACCCTGCTACTGGGACCTTCATTCATAAGCTCACAGAGGCCATAAGCTTCATCCATGTAGTGTTTGCATTTAAAGTCTCTTTTTTAATCATTATTTGATTAGTTTGTTCATTTTCAGGTTTCTTTCTGGCTTTTTAATATGTTCTTAGTTTCATGCATTAGCTATTAATGATAACGTGTATCTACTTTCAAAAGTCAAGTATTACTGAAGGTATACTTATAAAAAAGCAGGCATCTATTCCTTTCTAAAGATAGTTTTGAACTTTTTTTAAAGTTCTAAATAATATGTAAATATTGCTGTGTTGTTTCACTCAGTTTAGACTTAATTTTGCTCACCCTTAATGGTAAATGAAATTTAACTTTGTTACATCACACGTAAATTGAATACTTTACCATCTCCTTTCTCTTTGTTCCCATATACTGTAGGTATTGGTTCATACAATGATAATTTTCTGGTTATAGACATAACAAAGAGTTTGATTAATTTTTACTTTTCCTGTCTTCTTCCCCACCCCCTTTGGTTTTTTTGAGACAGTGTTTCTCTGTGTAACAGTCCTGGCTGTCCAGGAACTCACATTGGGGACCAGGCTGGCTTGCCTGTCTCACAAGTGCTAGGATTAAAGGCATACACCACCACTGCCCAGCTTTTCCTTTGCTCTTATTCTTTGTAGCTTTTCTGAAGTAAATGCCACCCTTGTCTTTCTGTTTGTTACAGTAGGTTATGTGCCTGTTGCTAGTTCTTTGAAGACTTCTCAGGTCCACATATACCCTCCTTGGAAACACCATTCTTGAAACCTCCTCTTTCTGCTCTCTTCTGAACTGGTTTCTCTGTAGACATTTCTTAAGGCTTCCTCAACCATTGCCCTAAACCTCCATATCCTCTCTGTCTTAGACTGTATCTTTCTTAGATACTCTCTGTACTCATTCTTGACTTAATGCTTTATTTTTATGTAGTGCATAATCTATTAGTTTCCTAAGCAAAGAATAGGAGAGGTAAAACTTGGGACCATACAGGTATGAAAATGTTATTGTTCTAGCCTTCTTGATTGACAATGGAATACAGTGCAGAACCAGATTGACGGTCTCTCAAAGGTCGAAGCTTACAGCTGTAAAGAAGTTCAAAGAAATTTCTTACTCCTCTGCTCTTTCTTTTATCTTTTTCCTAAAAACATTGTGGGTTTTATTCTTACATTCTGAAATTAAGTATTTATTCAGTTTTAGAACATTTTTTGTTCATTTTTTATTGGATGATGCTTTCTGATTGATCAGCTATTAATTGGCCAGCTGCTTTCTTGAGTTTAATTTCCAGATAATTTTTTCTAGTAACGTGGAAGTACAAATGTACTTTTCACCTCATTGATGCTATCAGATCCGAATATATATTTGTTCTACATCTTGTGGAGCAATAGATAAAACTAGTGATATTCTTAGAAAGCAAAAACTCTCATAGAGTTTCACACCAAAAAATGATGCATACACAGAAGTAAATTTAATTAGTTCACAAACTTCTAACAAGTTATGGCCATATTTCTAAATAGTAGCTGATTCTTCATCAGTAGTGGCCTCTAGTTTTAGCATCAGTGTTACCTGCTACAGTTGAAGGCTTGCAAAGATATCAGCTACTAGGTAAATTAATATGAATGCTATGAAGACACAATATATTTCCATTGTTTAGTATAAAATATCCCATTTCTATGTGAAAGAATGTTTACAGAATCATATGAAAGCAGGTATAGTGAAGCATGCTTATAAGCCAAGTAAGCTGAAGGCCAAGGCATAAAGATCTGAGTTGGAATCTAGCCTGGGATAGCATTGCAAAATCTTGTCTCAAAACAACAAAACCAGATTGAGAAACTATTGGTGGATGCTAAAACAAACACCACTGCTGCTATAGAATAAGGAAGGAAACCCTGTATATTACTTTTCGTAAGCTTTCCAAGTCAGAATGTTTAAAAAGACTGTGGGTAGAATTTTAAAAGATGAATAACTAACTCATATTATTGAGGATTACCACAGTTTCTTGCAGTTACAAGCATCATAGCAAAGTGAACTTTACATACATCATTTCTTATTTGTGCATTTGTCTACAATAGAATTTGCATTTGTTACCCTGTTTCCAAGTGCAAATACTCAATAAAATAGGAACAAATGGATAATTTCTTAACATGCTGTCTAACACCAAAAGTTAGTTTTGTACATAAGAAATATTAGACACATTCCCACTTAATCAGGAACAAGACAGGATGTTGCTGTTACTGCTTTTATTTAACCATGATTGTAAGGTATTAGTGCATGTACTGAAACAACCAAAAGTACCACTGTATAATTTCCTATTACATGGTAAAATGTGCTTGCCTACTTCAGACTATACTTGATTATAATTTACTCTGTTGCAGGGAGAAAAAAGATCATCCTCTTTTACAGTTAATTTAGTCATTTGTTTTGATCCTCTACTCCTTGTATGCCTGGTGATTATTGGATTTTCTTTCATATAAAAAAAAATTAACGAGGCATGTTTGCACATGCCAATAATCCCAGCAGTTGGGAGTCTGTTCTGTGGCAACAAGGTTTCGTTTCGAAGACAATGTGTGTGCTATATACTGAGTTCCCATCTACATGAGAAGCTCTTACCTCAAAACAAGAAAACATACCACAGAAGCTATGATTACCTGCCTCTGCATTCCAAGCTATTTAGGAGGCTGCCAGGGAGAAGTGTCATGAGTCCTGTAGTTCTCAGAAATTGGGGCAGGGGTAAGGTGGGGTGGGGAATACTACAGAGGGGGAAGAATGAATGGCAGGTTTAAAAAAAGGTATGAGATAGTTCAATAAGGAAAATTGTTTTCAGGGCTGGAGAGATGGCTCAGCAGTTAAAATCAGGACCCACGGTCAATTCCTAGCACCCATATGGCTGTCCACAACTGACTGTAACTCCAATTCCAGGGTATCCGACACCTTCACACCAATAAACATACAGGCAAAACATCAACGCACATAAAATACAAATAAATCAGGCATGATGGCTTATGCCTTTAATCCTAGCAGTTAGGTTGCAAAGGCAGGCAGATCTCTGAGTTTGAGGCCAGTCTAGTCTACAAAGTAAGTTCCAGGACAGTTAGGGCTGGCTGTTAACACAGAGAAGCCCTGTCTCAAAATACCAAAAATAAATTTGATTAGAAAAAGAAAAATTCTTTTCAACAAATATTGCATATTAGATAACCACATGGAAGAGAGAGATTGGACTCCTAACTCACTTAATACAAACTTAGAAGACCTAAACATAAATACAAAGCTCTCAGAAAACAGAAGTAAATATCCATGACCTTAAATTAAGTAGTTATATATAATACCCAAAGCATAAATGACAAAAAAGAAGATGGCATCATGATCAGAAATTACACTGGTATTAAGTAAACATATGCCACCACATGAGTTGCAAACTCTGTAAGAAGTTGGGTCCAGAGCATATCAAGGACTCTTACCAGTAATATCAAACCCCAAAGGACATAGAAATTTCTCCAAAGAACAAAAATTAAATGAGCACATGTGAAAATGTTTGGCATCATTACTCAGACAAATAAAAACAAAAGCACAGCAAAGAGCTGAAGAGATGGTTCATGGGTAAAGCGCTTGCTGGGAAAGCACAAAGGTCTGGGTTCAGAATCCCAGGAACCCACAGAAGGTGCCTTTGTTATCCCAGCATTCCCACAGTGGGAGGAGCCATGAGAATCAGCAGAAGAGATAGATAGTCCATGGGTAAAGCACTTGCTGTGAAAGCATGAAGATGATCCAGCTTCAGAATCCCAGGGACTCACTTAAGGTGCCCTTTGTTATCCCAGCATTCCTGCTGCAAGATAGGAGGAGCCATGAGAATCCCAACAAGCTTATAGGTCAGCTAGCATGGCATATGCAACAGCAGGCCAGTCTCTGACATAAAACAAGGTAGAATGTGAAGATCAACACCCAAGTTTGTCTTCTGCTCCCCTTTCCTACACACTGCACATCCCCATGGCAGAAATGCTTATACTCATACACATACACAAAAGATTTTTAACTTTTTAAGTTAACACAATAAAAGCAGTTCACACTCACTAGAACGGCTATAATTTTTTTTTTTTTTTTTTTTTGGTTTTTTTCAAGACAGGGTTTCTCTGTGTAGCTTTGGCACCTTTCCTGGAACTCACTCGGTAGCCCAGGCTGGCCTCCAACTTGCAGAGGTCCACCTGCCTCTGCCTCCTGAGTGCTGGGATTAAAGGCGTGCGCCACCACCGCCCGGCTAATTTTTTTTTCTTAATGGACAAATGTTGGCTAGGATACAGCGAAATTGCAATCCATATTCATTGCTGGTGGGGAGGTAACATGAAATAACACCTTTGGAACACAGACTAGTAGGCCCAATTCCCACTCTCTCCCAAAGCTAAACACATTAACTATATGACCCAGCAAACACTTCCATCCCTACCGAAAAGTTGAAACAAGCTGTGTGTGAGCAGCATTCTGAAGACTGAGGTAGGATTGTGAGTTAAAGACCATCATGGACCACATAGCAATCCTGTTTCAGAGAAACACTGAAAACACGTTGACTGTAAAATTAGTATGTGATTGTTGATAGTATTATTCATAATGGCAAAAAAAAGTAGGACAACCCAAATATCTGCCAACTCATGAAGTGGGCCAACAACGCTATTAGCCAGAAAAAGAAATGAAACAGTAATAAGTGTTACAACACAGATTAGCAGTCCACTCAGTATATTACATGTTACATGAATTGCTGGGAATAAATCCTTCAGGGATTGGGGGTGGAAAGCAAGTAAATTAGTGGTTGCTTGTACCCTGGGAAGGAGCTTTGGGGAATAGCAGTTAATGGGTTAGGGACATTACTGGGGAGGAAGGTTGAAGATGTTAAGAATTAGGAGGGATTAGTTGTATAAGGTGACATTAAGAACACTGAATTGTACACTTAAGAGGAGTAACTCTACTGTTTGGATTTAAAGCAATGATTTGCTTTAGATGGAGGATGCTTAGGTTCTTTTCCACTCAGCGCCGACACCCCACCTACTCCCACCACCACCCTCCGTTGGCCTCATGGTGATGTTCATTTTTACAGCATAACTTGTCTGTTAATCTAAGAAGTGTAGGCTTTGTGTTCTGAGAGAAGGCTTGGGGTTATGGGGAGCAGTATTTGGTATTCAGAGTTTAGATTTTCCAATTTTTCAGTCTCTTACTCTTTGCCTTAAGTACCAGGTTTTTTGGAATTCATATTTCTTGTAATTTCATAGCATCAGAGAAGAGGATTTCCTGGCCATCGAGAGACCAAATCTGTTTTGCCAGCTTGTCTTCCTCTTTTCCTCAGTATTTTGATGTTTTTACTGCCTTCTCTGTTCTGGAGTCTTAGGATAAATCAGTTCCATTTGCATTTCTTTATCCCCTTGCATATATTTAGTTCTCGCTTTCTTCCAATTATGCAAGTTACCTTGCCTATAGTTTTTCTTTTCCAAAAAAATAGGCCTTGGTAACTTTCTTGTTTTCCTTCTCATTTTCTTTGTAGATCTANATCTTTTAAGTTTACTTTCATTTTATATAATTTAAGGAGAGTCTCTTTAGTCACTGTGAACTCTCCTAGACAAATGTAACAATATTGAAACCCGAAATCAGACAATGAAATCAGTATGTCCTAACACTTAAGCCATACACCTCTTTCTAATTCAAACAATTTTCTAAATAATGCCATCTTTAGTTCATAGATTGATAACTGCTTCTAGATGCTCAGAGTCCTCTTCTGACTGATATTACAGTGTTTCACTTATTCTTTCATTGTTACTTTCAAGTATTTGTGTTTACATATGGAGCCACTTGTGAATGACAAGTTACTTTGATTTGTTTAGCTTTGAGAGATATAAAGGGTTTGAAATAAACAGTGTTAGTAACCCCTTAACTCTGCAGAGTGCCCAAACCCTGAAATATATATACCTCATCCTTATTTTTAACCGTTAGCTTCTCGAAACCATTTCTTATTTTTATTATCTATCTTCAGCCATTTAAATTATTCTTTAAAAAGTCGGTGGTGGCACATGCCTTTAATCCCAGAACTCTGGAGGTAGAGGCAGGGGCATCTCTTGAGTTTGAGGACAGCCTGGTCTACAGAGTGAGTTCCAGGACAGTAAGAGCTGTTACACAGAGAAACTCTGTCTGGGGTAGAGGGGATTATTCCTTAAAAGTAGAATAAAAAAAAATTAATAATGTATACTTTATAGTGAAATAAATTCATGTAAAAACTAGAGACTTCTCAGATGAAGTGAGAGAAATGAACTAGTTTATGTCTAAGGTGCTTTTCATCTTTCTCCAGGTGTTGTTGGTCCTACTGTTTGAAGTGGGGGGAAAGTAATTTTCCTAATGACATTTTGTTAAAGTGAATTCTAAAGTTTCATGAAAAAGCCAAGAAACAGCAGAAAAGTTAAGGGTAGGGGACTGCCACCAGTTTTAGTATACAGTAAATGGTCATAATTTAAGCAGTTCCATTCAAATGGCTTAATATCAGATAATGCTATTTAGAAAAATTGGCTTCTAATATCTCTTACTGACTATATTTGTACCATGCCGTCTTTCATGCTAATTTGAAGGTTTTTAAGGTTACATGTGTTAAGGCATGTTTTTCATTCTTCAATAGGGGAGTTTGGTTGGCTTAGTGGACTATCCAGATGATGAAGAGGAAGATGAGGAAGAAGAATCATCCCCTAGGAAAAGACCTCGACTTGGCTCATAGAATACTTGCTGGGAGACTCCGAACACATGGTCTTACTAAAACACTGCAGCTGCTTACTGAGCTCAAGTCTGACTCTGAAAGCTTTCTCATGGAACTCAACACACACACATGGAGTAGCAGAGACTCAAGTTATCAGGTAGGAAAGTGTAGTTGTGTAAGAAAAACCAGGCTCCCTGAGAACTTAATTATTTCCTACTGATTAAACAGTTTGCCTTTTGGGTTGTCCAAAATAAGAAGAAGAAGAAGAAGAAATAATGATTGTTGGAGCCTGGGTGAAAGCTTCCCAGCGAGGAAAGTCTCAGGTTTGGGGGAGGAAGGGTTGTTAATGCAGGGTTGCTTCAGGGGTCCAACCTAGAGAACATTGTGAGACTTCAGTACCCAATAACATTGCTTGTATAATGGTGCTGGCCATGTTGTTTTAATCAGCTGCCTCTTTTTAAAGAAGTTTTTTATGTAAAACAAATTGAATTGTCATTATAAATGAAGTTACATTGTTGGGACCATTTCTTTAAAGATTTCACAGAAGTCAGCCTTTGGTGTTTGACAGGACATATACCCTAGGTAACAGAACATACCAATTTCTCTACACCAGAGACTTCTAGTACATAAAAAAAACAAGCTGGGTTCCAAATGGATAGTTTTCTTAATAGAACTTCTAAAGTCAGCACCTTTAGAGGTAACAGCAGTATTCTGAAATGGTCCTTTTCAAAACTCAGGAGTGGCTAGAAGAGGGTGGTCCCAGTCCTCCCCCAGTACAGTCTCTGCTTTCTCAGTAAAGTTAGGTCTGGGTCTTCTCAGGGCTGCTGACAAATTTATAGAGACCAATAAAGAATGGTGCTGAATTAAGTGGCATTTACTATCTCGAAGCCATTTTATCCTAGAGTCATGCAGTATAGCACGGGAAGCTTTTCCACAGACAAGGGTGTAACATGAAAGCTGCTTTTTTAAGACAGTAAAAAGCACATTCCATGTACGTAAATGAATTTAAAATAATTGAGGCAAACTATGAAGAGCTTTTATTTTTAGAACAGCAAGTTAATTGTGAATATTTTAATGTTAGTTTGCTCATCTGTTATCTGAGATCATTGCTGAGATGAGAAAAATGACCCCAAACTACAATTTAATACATTGGGGAAAAAAATTTAAAACATAGTAATTCCAGCTCCAATATTTCAATCAGCTCTGTAATGTGTTGTGGGTCCAGTTTTCCTGGAATAGCTTAAAAGCAGTTTCCTGTGTTGGAGATTTTGGAGTTAATTTTAATTTTGGCTATTGTTTGGAAAAGATGGGCTGACTGTGTAGATACGAAGTATAGTTTTTCCATAAAACAGATGTTTATTTTGTATTAAAATTACCACTGTACTTGTTTTACACCATTTGTATACATGTGGTGATATTAATGTAAAATTCAGGAATTAAAATGTGACCCTGTAATTCTGTGATTGAGGCTTGTGTTTGTTGTGTTGTAAATATAAGTAAATTCTATTTTTGAGATGTCCAATTTACATTATCTTTTAAAAGCTTATATTATAAAGTCCATAAAGACTTGTTATAAATCACTAGGGCAAAAAGTCTTAAAAGCAAGAGTCAACCATAAATATCACTTATAGGAGGTAAACATTGGTCAAACAATAATATCAGAGTACCACAGCATGAAGCCAATCTCACCTCTAAACAAAGGTGCACATACAGCAAGCCTCCACTTTATATCACAAGTGACCTGCGATACCTTCAGCTAGCATCATTGACTTACAGGATAGGCATTCTTCCAAGCAGATGTTATAAAGCCTTTTCCATCAGAGCACATAGATTGCTTAGGATCTAAGGAGCCCTGACCTATAACACTGTTCTGTTCTTACATAATTTCAAATTCAAAGATCGTCTCTATACCTTATAAAGACTCCTTTGATTTTCCTTTCTGAGGAACTTCAAACTTTTAAGTCATTATTATGGGAAAGTGTTTCTTACAGCAGAAATGAATGTTTTCTTAAAATACAAGGCCAACAGTTGTATAATGCATATGCTCACCTTCAATTGAAAGGATCCTTGGAAGGCACAACTAGGAAGATTCCACATTAGCTGCTGTCCTAAGTGACGACCCTGATGCAGGCTGGGGTGCATTATCTCCACTCAGTTAGTTCAAGCTAGAGCACACATGTGTGTATGCCTTAGGTCCTAAAAATAACCTGTAAACATGTACCTAATAAAAAGCTATTTTTAATAAAAAGTTGTGTGAAACAGATTAATGTGTTTTCATCACTGGTTTTTCTGAAGGTTAAAGGTTGNAGCTTAAAAAGTATAATTTTAGATTCAAGTAGATAAGATGAAATTTTAGAAAAACCCCAGTTGAGGCCAGCAAGATTGCTAAGTGGGTAAAGGAGCTTGCTGCAAAGCCTCTTTGATCCCTGGAACTCACCACAGTACAAATTGCCCCCGACCTCCACAGGCACAGTGGCATATGCATGCCCATATACACACAAAATGTTTGTTTAAAAAAAAAAAAATGTTCAGTAACTAGAAAAAAGGTGGGTATAAATTGTAACTATAAGTTTTTTAAAGCAAGATCATTCTGATTACCTTTAAAAAGAGACTAGAATTTTTTCCAAGGCCTTATAAAGACCAACTGATGATTAGTGTTTTCCTCAACCAAGTTCAGTCAGTCCTTTTGTCTGTTTTTAGAACAACTTTTATAGAAAAAGGTTATAATTGTCATATATACATTTCCCATATTTATTTTCCAAGTCTTGTTTGTCCTACTTCAAATATAAAGCTCTCTTACCTTTGTCCAAGATAATGCCTTTGGATTGTGTCATACAGGGTAAACCTAAAACTACAGTAGTTCACCTGTCTGTCTTGCTACAGCAGCCACACCTTTAAAAATGGAAGTTTCCAATTCCCCACAAGGCTTTCCACATTACCCTGCTGTCACCTTTCATATGCTAGCCCTCCTATTCACACATGTTCTGGTTCATCTTCAAAGTGTGTGTTTTTAAACTTCTGTNTACCCTCTTCTCTGCAACCACCCGATTAGCTTACAGCTTACTTGTTGAAGGCAGCACAGCCAGCCTGCCATGTTATCACTGCACTTTCCCCTTCTAACTCCGCTCTTTGGGCCTTTGATAGCCCCATGAAAATAGGGACCCTGTCTGTCGGTCTGGTTGACTACTATACCCTTGGTGTGTATCATGCTTTGCACAGTGTCTAGTAAGAATAAATGAAAGCATGCACTATCAACTAATTTCTTTTCTGTAACCCCTTTTGAAGAGAAAACATCCAAATTTTTGTTTTATTTATTTATTTATTTTGGTTGTTTGAGGCAGGTTCATGTAACCTAGGCTGGCCTCCAGTTTGCTCTGTCACTGAGGATGACCTTGAACTCCTGATCCTCCTATTCCACATTCTGAGTGCTAGGATTATAGGCATGTACCACCATACCTGGCTCTTTGCAGAAATTTGTGTTAAACTGCCTTCTCTCTTGTTCTTTACCTGTTTAAAATAATAATAGTGAGCTTATAGTTGCATTTAGAAAAGCAGGGATTTGCTTGAAACTAACAGTCTTTGTTTAAGAATTAAATAATTTATTTTTAAGAAAACGTGACTTCTGTTTTGCTAATTCTTCATATTACTTATTAATAACTTCTTCTTTAAGTTTCTCTGCAAGCAATCGCCTCTTTAGTAATGTTTGTTTCTCCTCTGCTGTCATTTCTGGCTTCTCTGTCATTTCCTTTAAAAAAAAAAAAAAGACAAAATTTGGCTACAATTAAAAATTAGCTTCATATATCTAAAATTCTCAACATACTTCAAAAGAACAAAAATTAAGGGCATTTTCAGTAAAACTTCCAAAAGTCAACGACCAAGTTTAGATCTCTTCTTGGAGAAGCACTGTTTCGAAAGCATGGGGTATGGACAGAATATGCAAACATCTGAAATGGCTAAAGTAAGATAAACCACTGACCTAAGGAACTTAGCATGGGAAGTCAACAAAAATGTATAATGAGGTGATTATTTCTACCTCACAGAATTCTCATCTAAACTCTCTCCAGAGAAGACTTAGCAGTTGTCACACTAGCAAAGGTTAATTTGAGTGGATCAACCAACAAAATTCATTGGAGACTTTCTTGCACAAACCAAAAACTCTTCCCCTGGTCTGCACAGTCTACACCTTAAAGCTAGCCATACCTCCACCTCCCTGGTAGGCTTTCCTTTTTGCTCAGTATTCTGGATCTGTTTTGCCCTCATGTCCTTTCTCATGGACATCAGCTTATCTCTCTTCTGCTTGAGATAGTGCTCTCGTTGCCGTAACTCCTCTGTTCCAAGTGCTGACAAATTCTGGTTCAGATAAGAGAGGGAATTGTCTATATTCAAGTCTACACAACATGTGGCAAAGACATATACTGGATCAGTTTTAAGTTCCAAGATCCTAACAAAGGCAAGTGCATGGCTCACAGTGCCTTGCTTATAGTAAGTTAGCTTTTACTTACTGCTATTGGTCCTTCCATGCTTGAGTGTTCTAAACCAGGAATCTTCAGACCTTTTTGTGGGAGGGAAGAAGTTTCAGGCAACAGCTCCATCTTTCTTGCCAAGGGTTGTACTGACTGATTAGCAAAATGCACTTTAACTTCTGGCAGTAAAAAGTGAAACCAATTAAGATATTGTAACTTAAAGAACCACACTATTACGGAAAACATAGATACTTGCTAATTCAAACAGCACACAAATACCTCACAGATAACATCTTTGGTTTCCAAACTTGCTTCTAAGCATGTGACTGTACACCTAACAAAACTGATTTTCTGTCTTAGTACATAAGTTGTCAACAGCAACGACTTGTTTTCAGTTACATACTGAAAATAACTACCAATGCACTAAGGAAATATAACCATTTCCAAAGCAAGGAAAAACTTCAAAGCACATGTAATATAAGCATTCAGTACTTCAATAACTGTGCCATAACATTCTAATTGCTTCTGTAGTCTATTTTCTATAAGAAAGTTAGGGGGTTTTTGTTTGTTTGTTTTTTAAGCCTAGCAAGATAACTCAGAAAGTTAAATCTCTGGTCACCAAGTTTGATGACATATATGAGTTTGATCCCAGGACCCACATGGGATCAAGTTGTTCTTGACCATATTCAACAGTACACAGTGGTACATACATACATACACAGGTCTCTCAGCCTCTTAGTCTCTTGTGTATACACACAGACACACACACACAAGTAAATCATCATTTTTGAAGGTGTTGGGGCTTAGGAGATGGTTCAGTGTTGGAAAAGAGGTGTGAGAAAATAAGAACCCTATTTTAAATCCCCTGCACTCATTTAAAAAGCTAAGCTTGGCAGAGGACATCAACCCCAGAGACAAATGGATCTCAGCCAGCCTTGCCAATCATCGAGTTCTAGGATCAAACAATAAAGTGGAGCAACAGAGGAAGACATTTGACCTCAACCTCTGACCTCTAATGCTTATCCATATGAGTATTCACATATGTGCACACAGACATATATAGGCCATACATGCACACCAAAAAATAAAAGATTCTAAGTTTTAATTTTTAATTTAAGTACATGGGCTATGAAAGAAAACAGTGAGACATGGAAAGACATACATTAAAATGATAGAAGTAAAATGAGGAAAAACCATGGTACACATCTCAAAGGATTAATAATCCTGACAGGTGTGTATAACCAGAAAAGAAACCTGACAAGGATCATTGCTGTAGTACAAAGAGAGTAGGCTGACTGCCTTGCCAGGGAAAGAAATCCTTTGCAGGCCTCCATGAAAAGACAAGTTAGAGCAGCACTTCCAAACAATCTAGGCAGAGGCCACAAAACCTAATGAGTTGAAACAAGTTGTTGCTAATATTCAAGTTAAATTAGAACAGCCATTTTTACTAGAAGTAGTCTTGGCATCTCAACATGGAGCCATAGAACTGGAGAAGGAAGAAGCTCATACACATAAGCATGTCTGTTCAACTCATGCACTTACTCAGCTTTGAATGTGTTAGATATGGACATACAGAGGCCAAAACAACTTTAGCTTTCCTGATTTTTAAAGAAAGGATTAGAAAGCCTGATGAAACCCCCATCTCTGGCAACTCCATCAGAGAATAGATGCTATTATTTTTAGTAGGAACCAAGAGAAGATGGGAACAAAAGGGCAAAAAATACAAATCAAACACCCTGATTCTTTTAAAAGTAGGACTTCTTGCTAGGGTCCCATCACTTTACATGAAGTGATTCCCAAAATCAGACACCAATTTTACAAAGCCCTGAAAAATTAAGAATATTACTTTTGAAATTATCTGCCACTTGTCTTGCTATTAATGATAAACTGTATTTTATGTAGTTTGTGATGAAATTTTGTCATTTGTTATTTTTATTTATTTAGAGATAGGATCTCACTATGTAGTGTCTGGTCTGGAACTCACTATGTAGACTCCACTGGCCTCAAACTCTCAAGAGATTGGCCTCCCTCTACCTGGAGAGTGCTGGGATTAAAGAAGTACACCACACCAGCTTGTTTTATTTTTGAAACATGGTGTCATGTAACCCAGACTGGTCATGAACTCTCCATATGGCCAAGGATGGCTTTGCCTCCACCTCCTGAGTGCTGGGTTAGAGATATGTGTTACTGTCTACTTGAAGTTTTCACTTAGGTACCACTGAGCAAATTTATTCAGTTACATCAGATATAAGCTCTAAACACATGGAAGTGTATAGGAACCCAAAATTAAATCTGGGTCACACATTAAAGCACAGGAAGCCTTGTATATATGATTCACACAAACTCATTTCAACTTAGGAACTAAATGAGAAAAAATGATCAGACATAATAAGAGCACAGAAGGAACTTTATAAACGTGTTTGTCTTCTATATCCCTAACCAGTTTTAACCAAGATTGCAGTTTCTTCAAAACCAATGAGTACTGTAAGTAAACTAAGAATAAAGGGGAATTTTTAAATTGGACAAATGTCTACAATTCAAAAAGCCAGATTAAAGGCCTCTGCTGTAAACCCAGCACTCAACAGGCTGAAGCAGGTGGATCTCTGAGTTCAAGACCAGCTAGTACAGAAGAAAACAGTATTTTTTACTATTTTACTATAATAGAGTCAGGAGGCACATTTCACTACTTAGGAGCTCAGAACGCTTTTGAAGTCACTCTCTTGAATTTACTATTTGGAAAAAAATGAAAAATAAGGAACATGATGTCTACCTCATATTCTTTATCTTTTCAATTGAGAAAAGATATTTAAAACCATAGAAACCTGTGAAAAAATTAAATGAAATCATGATCATGATTCAATTTCTGTTGCAGTTAACTTGTTCTCCTATACAGTATAAGAAACTATTCAAAGTGGATTGTGATACATACTGAACAAGTCCATCTGCTAGCATTTCCTTTAAGTCATAATAACTAAACAGCTAGAGAAATTGGCTGTTTCTTATTTTCTAGTTCTACCTCAAGGTAATTTTTTAAAGTAATTTTCAATATTAACCCTCCAAGTTGAGCTTCCAGCTCACAAATACAAACGTTACTATATGCTATTGAAATTGTACAAAAGCTGGAGGCTCCCTCAAAGAGAACTGTTAGTCTCTGGATTCCAAGCTTCACTTAGAAATGTGGAAATGACATTCACTTTCAGCTGAATATTTTCTACCTGCAAACAAACTAAACTTGGAAAGAACTTTTAAGTTCCAAAGCCACTCAGTGTTCCAAGGCTTTTGAGGGTTAAATGTGTTTTGGAGCGACTGTGCTCTCAAGGGTTTATGCATTAAAGTGCAGTACACCTCAAGCTTACCTGAGGGTGGCTGTACAAAATGTTCACCATCCCCTTGGGAATTACTCATTTTTGCAGCTTCAGTAGTATACACTGGCGGTTCTTCCATTTTAGCCTCTGATGACTTCAGGATTCCATAACAATTTAAAAAGGGGGAAAAAAATTTAATGTTGACTAATCAATAGTTAAGGGATCTAAAGATGTTATTTAAAACATTACTATGCACCTACTAGATAATGAACAGATTTTCCCGGTATTTTAAACATGTTAATAACATTTTATAGCTCCTTTTTTTTTTTCATTTATTTATTTATTTATTCATTTATTTTGGTTTTTCAAGACAGGGTTTCTCTGTGTAAAAGCCCAGGCTGTCCTGGAACTCACATGTAGACCAGACTGACCTCAAACTCACAGAGAACCTCCTGCCTCTGCCTCCAGAGTGCTGGGATTAAAGGTGTGCACTACCATGCCCAGCTAGCTCCTACTTTCTTATTTAATTTTTTTTTTTACTTATTTTGATGTGTATTTTGCCTGCATGTATGTATGTATGCATGCATGCCTAGTGCCCACAGAGATTGGGGAAAAGGCATCATAATTCCCTGGAACTGGAGGTTCAGATGGCTGTGAGCCACTGTGTGGGTGCTTGGAACTGAACTTGGGTCCTCTGGAAGAACAGCAAATACTCTTAACTGCTGAACCATCTCTTCAGCTCCTATACCTCCTACTTTTTGAGGCAGGTAATATTCTATTTTAAATAATGCAGTACTAATGATAAAAAACATCCTGAGATTTAGGATGTAGAAAGAACTATGCTGAAACCCATGGTTGCTATTTCAACATAATAAAGAGGTCAAGAAAACAAGGAAAGTAAATTTTTTTCTCTTTTCTTTGAATACTGAAAACTAAGGGATTTATTTATTTGGTAGAGTGAACATAGATGAATGAGAAAGAACTGTGAACAGTCGAAGGAGCTTTGTGGTGGTCTGAATGAGAATGGCTGTGGTGATATTGTGTCGTCCCCCCCAATATATAGTGTACTCTAATAAACTTATCTGAGGGTCAGAGAACAGCCACTAGATTAGACACAGAGGCCAAAAAATGTGGCACACACACCTTTAATCCCAATACTTGAGATCCCATGTCTTTGCTTGAAAAGAACACATGCCTTTAATCCCAGGAAGTAATGACAGGAAACAAAAAGGTATGTAAGGTGTGAGAACCAGAAACTAGAGGCCTTTTTTGAGGCTTTTAGCAGCAGTTCAGCTGAGATCCATTTAGGTGAGGACTCAAAAGCCTACAGTCTTAAAATAAGATCAGCTAAGGAGTTGGCGAGGTAGGGTTGGCTGTGGCTTGTTCTGTTTCTCTGACCTTTCAGAATTTACCCCAATACCTGGCCTTGTGTTTTCAATTAAAAAGACCTTTTAAGATTCGTGTTACAAATGGCCCCCATAGGCTCCTGTCTAAATGCTTGGTTCCCAGATGGTGAATTGTTTGGGAAGAATTAGGAGGTGTGGCCTTGTTGATGGGGGTGTGTCACTGGGTGGGGGAGGGGCTTTGAGGCTTCTGTCTGCTGCCTAAGGATAAAATATAAGCTCAGCTACTGCTCCAGCACTATGCCAATCTGCCTGTCTTCTGTCATGTTCCCCTCCATGATGATTATGGACTCTGAAACTGTAAACAAAATGCTAATTAAATACTCTTTCATATGCCGAGTGGTGGTGGCACACGCCTTTAATCCCAGCACTCGGGGAGGCAGAGGCAGGCGGATCTCTGTGAGTTCGAGGCCAGCCTGGGCTACTGAGTGAGTTCCAGGAAAGGTGCCAAAGCTACACAGAGAAACCCTGTCTAGAAAAACCAAAATTTATAAATACTCTTTTTTATAAATTGGCCTTGTTCATGGTGCCTCTTCACAACGATAAAGCAGTAATAAAGACTGTAACACAAATTCTAAACGGTCTTTTAATAAAAAAATCCCAGTGCCAATTATTGGGGTAAATGCTGAAAGATCAGAAAGACAAAGGAACAAGCCACTGCCACGACTTACCTCTATGACTCCTCAGCCTGAAAAGCCTTGCTAGTCGAAAGGCCTCTAGCCAAAAGGGGTTCCTTGACCGAAAAGCTTTAGTTCTGTCTCCTCACGCCTTATATACCTTTCTCCGCCTACCATATCACTTCTTTTTTAATGCTGGGATTAAAGGCATGTGACTCCCAAGTACTGGGATTAAAGGTGTGTGCCACCACTGCCTGGCTCTGTTTCTCTCCTAAACTGAGACTACAATCTCATGTAGTCCAGGTGGCTTTGAACTCACAGAAATCCAGGCGGATCTCTGCTTCCCGGGTGCTAGGATTAAAGGTGTGTGCCATAATCTAGTGGCTTGTTCTGTTCTCTGATCTTCAGGCAAATTTTATTAGGGTACGCATATATCACCACAAAAGATGAGCTCCCGTGGAGGGCTACTATGGACTTTATAAAGAATTCCCTGGTATAGTATATCAGTGATGTTACCATTTTTGATGTGATACTCTGGGCCTTTACCATGAAATTTAAAAGATATGTTGCTAGACTAATTATATGAAGTGAACAAATTTAAACTGATAGAATTTTGAATTTGAGTATGGGGGGAAAGGCTAGGGATTAACCTAAGACACATATACTAAGCTCTGTCACTGAGCTACATCTCTAGCACCAATAAAGTAAACTATTGTAAGGAAGTATGTATTGAGCCAGGCATGGTGGTACATACCTTTAATCCCAGCATTTGGGTAGCAGGGGCAAACAGATTTCTATGGGTTTGAGGCCAGCCTGGTCTACATAACAAGTTCAGTGCCAGCCAGTGCTACACAGTAAGATCCTGTCTCAAAAAGCAAAAATAAAAAATAAAGTATTTTCTTACCCAGCTGTGAACTCTGCAAGCTGCAATACTGACCTGCCAGCCAGGATAAGCACTCTGGTGAAACAGAGGCATGACCATTGTGAATAAAAATAACTGCTTTCTGACTGGATCTGAGGCCCAATCCACAGGGACTTCATACCTGGTACAATAAACCTCCTCAAAAGCCCAGAGGAAACTTCCTACTGTTGTCCTGTGAAATAGACAAGTTGTCAAATCCCACCAACTGATTAGTGCTGCTCTTAGTCACAGAAGTGTGTCTGGTTTCGTTGTTTTTAAAAGGATTCATTTTGATTTTATGTGTATAAGTATTTTGCCTGAAGTATTTATGTATCCTGTGTGCATGCCTGGTACCAGAAGAAGATGGTAAATCCTCTGGAACTGGAGTCATGGATAATTGTGAGCCACATATGGGTACTAGGGACTGAACTTGGGACCTCTGCCAGAGGAGCAAGTGTTCTAAAGCACTGGGGTTCTTTCTGCAATGAGCAGTGTTAATGTAGAGGTGTGTAACTGGATAAGTGACTGCTGAGTGCTCAGCCTGAAACAACATCTGCAACCCCACCCCAAGGCTCAAAGGACCTCATGGAAGGAAGAGGGGGCAGGAAGAATGTAAGAACTAGAGGATGGGAAGGAGTGCTATGAAGCACTGTCTCTGGACAGAACACAACTGCTGCACTCATGAACTCTCAGTAACTGTGTCACCTGTACAAGTCTTGCACAAAATCAAATCAATATTCCAGCATGCAGGAAGGATGGGCTCATGAGGCCCCAGCCTGAGCTGAGGAGCTACTGACAGTTAATGACTACTGGGTGTCATTTTTCTTTTCCCAGTGGTGTAGAAATATGGAGCAGAAGCCCATGATTCAGAAAATAGCCCCACATCAAAGCTCATGTAAGCAACCCTAATTAAACTCAGTGGGTCATAAAACAGGCATGAAAGCAGGAGGGGGCTTCTTAGGGAGAGGCAATGGGGTGAATATGGTCAAAATACATTATATACATAGATGAAACTGTCAAATAAAAATAAGGAATTGTTTTTTAAAAAGAAGGGGCTGGGAAAATGGCCCAGTGGGTGGTTACTGNTGCATAACATGAGGACTGGAGTGCTCAGATCCCTTAGAACAGCACATATAAAAGCCAGGTGGGCTTGGCAGCTAACCTTTAATCCCTGCATACAAGATGGAGATAGTATTCCCTGAGCAAACTGGCTAAGCAGCCAGACTAGCCAAAACAACAGAATTCGGATTCAGCAAGAGACCCTGCCTCAATACAATGTGGAGAAATTACCACCTGATACCACCACCTTGGTTCCACGAACATGGGCGCATACACACCTACATACATCCACACACACACACACACACACACACACACACTCACACAGGCATGTGTGCTTATACACATGAAAACATGCATACATTCACACAAGGCACATCCAGTACCTGCACCAACCAAAAGGAAAAGGTATTTTCCATCTTTTAAAAAAGGACAAAAAAATATAAATACTTTGACTTGCCAAGAAAATATGACTACTCTGAGGAGTTCTACAGAAACTTAAATATTAACAGTAAACAAGTGTAAACTTAACAGGAAAGAGGCAAAGCCAATAAGATAAACTTCTGCTGCATTTATATCCTGCAAGCACCTGCTTTTTTCGTTTCCTTTCTTCCTCCTGGTCATATTCTTCTTTTGATTTTCTGAAATATAAGAAAGTTAAAAATCTGTTTTGTTTTGTTTTTTGAGACAGGGTCCCATTATGTAGCCTTGGCTGTCCTGGAACTAGCTCTGTAGACCAGGCTAGCCTCCAACTCAGAGATCAATCCTCCCAGGCGCTGGGATTACAGGCATGCACCACTACCCTGCTAAAAAGTAAATTTCTTCATCATCAGAGAACAAATATGCAGCATAACCTGACATTATTATGTTACGGACAAAGTGTTTTACCACAGAGATGGAGAACAATCATCTCTACAAACCTGCTCTACAGTCACCTGTAACAGACAGCAAAATAGAGCTACTAATAGACTATATGGGTTTACCTAATGAACCCTAGCTGAACAATAACCAACAGATTTGAAATCCTAAACCTTTTTTTTTTTAAAGTTAGCATACAAATGAGTGATCTAAACCAATATTTTAATGGCAAACTCCACAGGAAAGACTCATTCTGGCCAGGAGTAGTGGGCACATGCCTGTAAATCCAATACTTGAAAGGTAGAGAGGCAGGAGGTTCAGGAATTTAAGATCATCCTCAGCTATATAGTGAATTCAAGGCCAGCCTGAATTACAAAAGACACTTTTTCAAAAACAAAAACATAAATATAAACTTTGAATCTCTTAGAAATGTTACCTCCTTCCTGATAGGGCTGTTTTCCCCTCATTCTGGCCTGTCCAGTGGCATCTGGGCTATCCTGATCAAGTTGGCCTGCCACCTATCAATTTCTTTAAGCAGTTCAGAGGCACTCTGACTAGGAAACAGCTGAGCCCAACTATCTTACATGTCCATAGCTAAGCTTTAGAAACTAAAAATTTAAAAGTACTAACCCAATCAAAATGGTTTGTGCTATATTAGCCTGTGGTGGTATTTTATCTATGTCTCCCAATAAAATTTATCTGAGGATCAGAGGAACAAGGTCAGCCACTAGCCTTGCAAAATTAGCACACACCCTTAATCCTATCACTTAGCAAGCAGGGTCTGTCTGGATCCCTGTTAGTTCCAGGTTACACTAGGAACAGTCAAGTATGGAGACACACACCTTTAATCCCAGCATCAACCATAGAATTCTGGAGGTCTATACAGACAGGCAGGAAGTGACAGATGGGCAACAGGAGGAAGTGATGTAGCTAGGCTGAAAGAGTCAATGGGAGACAGAGCAGAAAGGGATATAGATGTAGAGGTATAAGGAATTGGGACACTCCATTTTGGGAGTGGTGGTGGCAGTCTAAGGTGAGGCTGGTAGCTGTTCCTAATTCCTCTGATCTCTGTCAGACTTTTCACCCCTATCTCTATCTCTGTGTTTTATTTAACAAGACCATTTGGAAAATATGTCTTACATCAGCCCTAGTGGGAAGAGCCCTAACACCCTGATAAGAGTCAGGAACTAGCCACAGTAAGGGAAGAAGAAAGGTTGCAGGAGACACCTCTGGCCAGTTCCAGGGCAACCAGTCCAAACTACCTGTCCTTGAGACAAATACCCTTCCCATTGCACACATAAGCCCCTGCCACACTTCTGCTTTAGTCCCTACAACCACTCACATTCCCTAAAAATAAGCACTAAGCCTTAGAACTCCTGTCATAGTTTCCCACCAGGTCCATCTTTCTAAACAATGACTACAGACTTCCTTTTCCTCTAAGCCAAGCACATTCTAACAAATTAAAAATTACATGCTACTATGGTTCCTCCCTTCCAAAGCTCCCACAGTAACCAGGGGTAATGGCTTCAAGGGAAAAATAATAACTAATCTTTTTTGGTTAAAGGGAGGCACACCCCAGGCCAAGCATCTGGTTGAGATGGGAAGAAGTGATTGGCAAGGTACTTATCTGAGATGAACATCTCCCACTCTCCTCCCTTGTAGGTTACCTGTCACTCCTCAGCTGGGCAGCTGGGGCAGGTAGGTACAGATGCCTAGCCTCCAACTTTGCAACACCAGCATAAGTGGCCTCTATTATTGAGACATAGCAGACAGGGAGAACTCTGCTCAGCTCAGGACATACTCTACCCTTCCCTAATCCATGGAGTCTATTGCAGCATTTTTTCCATTGGTGGCTAGTTCCTTCATCCTGTGATAAAGGACGTGTGGGGTAAGGGTAGGGAAATCATTTCAATTGGACTGATCCAGTATAAGTGATATGAAAATATTTTTCTACAATTAAATAAAATACAAATTGGACATCTAACATGAAAATCCAAACTGCTCTAAAATAAAAAGCTTTGCAAAGCACATCAACAGAATGCTCAAAAGGTTTTAAATTTGGGAATGTTTGGATTTCAGGTTTTCTGATTAGAGATGCTGTGATCTGTGCAAGTACTCCAAAATCTGAAACACTCGGGTCTTAAGCATTTGGATAATGGATACTCAAGCTGTGTATACGTAGCTAAAAAATAAAAAATTCTGTTGGTCTTGCTAGTTGGTTATATTTTCTAGTGAAAAGTTTATATCCATTCAGATCATATACAACACTACTAACAGTTTATTCGAAAGCAGTTGAAGCAGCTCACCTGAGAACCTCCCTCAGGATTTTCATCTCTTCCTGTTCAAGATCACTGACTACATCGGCACCATCAGTTAGGCAGTCAGGTAACACACCTGTTCAAAACCAAANACCACATGGAAGACCATCAGCTCAACTGAAAACACTCACTTCTCACTGTTCTGGTTCATCAGGTACAAATTAATTTACAACTTATCACTTAAAATTTTTTTTCAAGCCTTATCTTTTTAATTATATTCTGTTTAACTTTCTCATATTTTAGGGACTAAGCCCCACAAAAACTAGTCACAATTTTAGCTACAACTATTTCACAGTAATAACCTGTATTGACTATCTAAAACAGCAATGATTAGGCCAATGTGTAGCTCAGTGGTAGGGTCCGTAACTAGCATGCATGAG
>LZPO01044483.1:249455-271949 GCA_001675575.1 Neotoma lepida | reverse complement strand
AAAAAAAAAAAAAAAGAAAGAAAGAAAGAAAAGCTGGAGCGATGGAGCCATGGCTGTGCGGGTAAAGGTCCTTTCAACCAAGCCTGATGACCTGAGTTTGAGTCCAGGGATCCACATAGCAGGAAGGGAACTCTACAAGTTGTCATTGACATCCACATGCACATCATGTCTCATGTCCTACCTATCTATCTATCTATCTATTATTATTTGTGTCTCACACAATTAATTAAAAAATTTAAAACAAAACTTGAAAGGAACTGTATGGCAATAAATAAAATAGACGTTACAGTCTTCCGTTATCTCACAGCGTCTACTACTGATCTCATTTAGCCAGGGTTAATGAAATGCTTTTAAAGGTGAACCATAAGTGGGAAAGCTTACAAAACAAAATGGTGTTTTGTTAGAGGTCTCCATTTGAACTACAATGTTAATGAAAGAGCCCTGCTTACTATGTGCAATGATAGCATGTGCTGAACATTGGGGAATATGAAGACCAATAACACTATCTCTGCCCTTGACACATTTGTTCAGATATTGGCAATAGCTTTAAATCACAATTGTGCCAATTTCCACCCCTTACTATCCCCAACACAAATTCACAGGAAGAAATTTAACTGTTGGTTTAATTTACTTCTATCTCCCTGATAAGGGAGGTTAGTAATGACTGCTCTGTTCTATATGCTACAGCATTAGCAGAGTGTACCTTTATTTTACCTTCCATTTCTTTATTCAAATGTGCACAGTGGGATTCTGGATTAGCTCTAAAGTAGTTTTATTATTCTAATTCCCTTGATATTCACATGCATTTTGGGCTAAACATTCTGTTGAGTTAATTGCAGTCATTTGTAAAGAAAGAGCAGGAAGATGCACGTACACTTCATCCACAAGAAGAGTTACACCTGTAAACACATCATCTGAAGTGTAATTTTACTTAGAAGATATCAAATCATTCTCCTAGCAATTTTTCTAAGAAGAATTAAAAGCAGGAACACTCAACACTATGAAATTCTTTCAAATCATCAAAATGCATTTTCTCCAAATTATTTGATCAGATACAAACAAGAATCAAGAAAGCCTTTGAATTTTTCTTACAAGAAAGAAAATTCACCAGGTGGTGGTGGTACATCCCATCACTCAGGAGGCAGAGGCAGGCGGATCTGAGTTCAATGCCAGCCTGGTCTACAGAGCGAGTTCCAGGACAGCCAGGGCTACAGAGAAACCCTGTGTTGGGGGAGAAAAGGAAAGGAAGGAAGGNAATTTCCAAACATCTTGTTTTGAGCACAATCAATAATGATCTACTACTCACCCCTGGATGTAAGTTCATAATTATAGACCACACTAAAAGTTTCAATGCATACGATAAATATTAGTTTAAATTTAGACATAGGGCAAACTACCCTATACTGTGCACTGACAGAAGTCATTATTCTATGTCATCCTCTCTTCTCCAATACATCCAAGTTCTGTGCAGTCATCTGGCAGCCATCACATAAAGGTCGGATGCTCTCTCCCCTCAGGACAGTAGTGCTTGATTGAGTCATGCTATCACAACGGTCTTATCCCCTTCCAGACAGTTTAAGAAAGGCCTGAGTGGGCCGAGCTCCAGGAGTCCAGTCGNAGAGAGAGAGGAGGGATTCTATGAGCAAGGGGCATCAAGATCATGATGGGGAGACCTACAGAGACAACCAAACCAAACTACTGGGAACTCATGAAATTTAGACCAACAGCTGTGGAGCCTCCATGGGACTGGACTAGGACCTCTGAATAAGCAAGACTGTCGTGTGGCTTGATCTGCTTAAGGGGTGTAGTGGTATTTGCTCCGCCCATGACCTTGGGCTATGCGGCCCAAAGGAGGCGTTGCTTCCTGCCGTTTTGTACGTGACCTCTTATAGGGAGATGCTTATGTCATTTTCATCGGGGGTCTACTATTATTGGCAATCTGAAGCATACAGCTTCTATACAAGCTGCAGAAGTTTAAGGAAACATCAAGTTAAATGCCAAACTGAAAAACTAGAGTCTACTGGTCAAGTTCACTATTTCTTTTATCAAATCTTATCCTCTCAAAACAAATTTTACAAACACAAAGCAATCATCTATCCCACAGACCAGATTAAAGATAGTTTCAGGAATTCAAGAAGACTTTCCAGAACAAAGCATAGCCGTAGAACAACAAAAAAGAAATTCTTCCAATTTTATTTACTTCAAAGGAACCCCACTGTATCATACTCTTCGGGGTCAGGGTGGTTTTCTGTCTCACCCACAGACAACAACTCTATGACCTGCTGTGAAAAGCAGCTTAACTTTAAAGCACAGCTAAGCTAGTGGCTGTTTAAAGAGTAAGGCTCAACTCACACAGCCAATAAAAGACCTACAACATTCTGATATTTGTCTCATATCACAGAAGCGCTACTTGTTGGGTCTGGTGAGATGGCTGAGTGGGTAAAGGTGCTTGCCGCCAATCCTGATGACCTCCATTTGATTCCTAGGACCCACTCCTGAAAAGCTGTCCATAACCACCAATGTGCACCTAGGCACATATGCTCCTCCCCTCAAAATAAAAACAAGCCCTATTTATTGCACATTCCACACCCTTAAGGGTGAACAGCGCAACTGAAATATTGCTCCCATACCTTCACGAAATAACCAAATGGCAAGTCTTGCTGCCAGACTAGTCAAGTACCGGTCCAGGTACTTGTGGCCCAGGACCAGTAGCTCCAGCAACAGCTGGGAACCTGTCAAAGATGTAGAGGTTCAGGTCCCACCCCAGACCCACTAGGGCACAAACTGGAGCCTGCCAGTTGACTCCAGTGCTTACTGGAGTCTGAGAACCATTTCCTTCTAAGGTCTTAATAGTGACAAGCCAGAGGAGTAGTCCCCTGTCCTCAGCAGTTACCACAGCCACTCAAAACACTAACACAATGGCCTGACAGAAAAGCAGGCCTCAAAAAACTAAAGCACAGTTAAATTCTTGTCTTCTTTCATTGAAATGTCACATGCCAAATTAGGAAATTTACATCCTTAATCTTTTACATTAGCCAAAGACTTTCAAATGTGAAATAATGCATAAAATGTAATTATATTTAAGACGGTTAGAATAATTAAAAAAAAAAAATCAAACCTCCAAAAATCTGCACTTAGTACTCAGATTCCTAACTTCAACACTTTACCATTCCTCTCCTGGATTATTCGGATGGCTTGAAGCTGCATCTCAATGTTCTTCTGGACCATCATTGCTTTAAAGATAGTAAAATCCTCTGCTGCCAACACGGGCTGCAAAATGGCCTGGGGGAGGAAGTCTGGAGGTTAAATGAAGACAAGTTTGAAACCATTTGCCCCACATTCAAATCATCATTTCCACTGAAAAGCAGCACATTAATTCATGGATGTTGCATCAGTATCATGGTTAGACAACTCAAGTGGACAATCTTAAGATAAAAAAACGGGGTTTCACTATGTAGCCCCAGTTGTCCTCAAACTCCTAATTCTCCTGCCTTAGCCTCCCAAGTGTTGGGATTGCAGGGTATATAGCTATACCCTGCCAAGATTTTTTAAAGCCTTTAAAATAAGGTTCTCAGAGCTAACTCACTCAACCCCTAGGCCTCCAGGGGTCAGACAGGCTGCCTCCTTTCCCAAACCAGCTAGTGTTAAATGGAAAACAATACAGCAGTCTGGCTTATTTTTCTAAAGTTATTAACTCAGTATCTGGGCTTGTTTTTCAGTCCAAATGATACCTATCTGGTTTACATCCTATCTCCTGAAATTCACTTTGGGTTTAATAATTATTCAGAAACTGTAAAACTGTCCCTTAATGAAAGTACCAAGTTAAGCCAGGTGGTGGCGGCGTACACCTTTAGTCCCAGCATCCAGGAGGCAGAGACAGGCAGATCTCTATGAGTTCCAGGCTCTTCAGGTCTACAGAGTGAGTTACACAGAAAAACCCTGTCTCAAAGGGAAAAAATTAAAAAAAAAAAAAAAAATGTACCAAGTTAAACTAAATGACAAAAAAATGGAGTCTTACAAGTAAAAAAAAAAATGTATGTTAGAGATAGTTAGGAATTATGAAAAGTATAACAAATGAAGACTAAAGTGTGGCTGGAGCAATGGCTCAGATGTTAAGAGCACTGTCCTTGAAGAGGACCCACATTCAATTCCCAGCACCCACATGGTGGCTCACAACCATCTCTGTAACTATATTCTTAGGGAATCTGATACCCTCTTCTGGCCTCTGAGGGNACCAGGCATACATGTGGTACACAGACATACATATAGGCAAAACACCCTTATTCATAAAATAAAAATAGTCTTTAATATAATAAAGATAGCTACCGTTAAGAGTATACACATAACTATTTCATTAACTACTAGTAATGTTACATATAGCCAAGAACAAACCAATTTCCAGTTAATAAGCAGAATAAGATTTGAAATGCATGGAAACCCAAAGGAAACATTCAGGTCTTATCTTACCAGAATTTAATTTCCAGCTCTACCTGAGATGCATGGAAAAGCTGGCCACACAAAACCATGCAGAGGTAACCAAGAGTGTGGTGTTTACTAAACGGCAAAGGCAATATTCTTACAAAGAACACCTTGACCAGAGCCTTCACCAAAGAATTCCACTTGAAGGGGATGAGCCCTTCCCCCAGTAACCAGCTCACATTCTAGATGTGCAGCATATTAAAAGGAAAGACAAGAGCAGTTCTCAGTGACATCTACAAGGATGTCACTATATGTCTTTATATGCTATAAAGAAAAAGATATAGCACTTCCTTAAATTCTGTCTGGGTTGTAATTGGAAGTTTTTCTGTGTTCCGCCCGCCCAGGCCCGCAGTTGCTCAGACCCAAATAAACACACAGAGGCTTAAATTATTTTCAAACTATGGCTAATGGCTCAGGCTTCTCATTAGCTAGCTCTTACATCTTAAATTAACCCACTTCTATAAATCTATACCTGCCACGTGGCCTTTCAGTACCTTTACACCTTGCTTCTTCTGATGGCAGCTAGCAGTGTCTCCTGACTCAGCCTTCTTCCCAGAATTCTCCTTGTCTGCTTATCCCGCCTATACTTCCTGCCTGGCTACTGGCCAATTAGCATTTTATTTATCAACCAATCAGAGCAACACATATTCACAGCATACAGAAAGACATCCCCATCACTGGGTGATCAAGGATCTCAGGGCAGGGAACAGCAAACATTAGCTTTGTACTGAAAACAATATGGGCGGCTTCTGTCTGAATCCCCTTTGGGGGTTATTCCACCGCATAATAAGTCATAGGGCTTCTTGACCTATTAGTGACACCAAGTACTTTATCTCATCAGCAAACCTTTAAAATGACATTGCTATTTTGTTTTATTTTTGGCTTTCTGAGACAGGGTCTCACTCTGTAGTCTACTAATCTCAAACTCAATTGTAACCCTCCTGAGACAGTGTTTGGGGATTATAGGTGTGAGCCACAACACCCAACTATGGACACTGCTATTGAGAGCAATGTGTCAAACAACTTCAATATAACTATAGGCACCAGTATCCTGAGGCCCTGGATATTATTTAATCCTCAGCATCAACAAAAATAACAGTAACATTTATACAGTGTTTCATGGAGTCTAAGATTCTAGAGATTAGTAAAATAGGCCATTTTTTATGTGTCACTTAGAAAAATCTACCAATTAAATAATAAGACTACCATTACATAAAACATTCTTATTTTAAATACGTTATGATATAAAAATTTGTCTCTGGGCCTAGAGAAATGTCTCAGCAGTTAAGAGGACCCAGATTCAATTCCAAACACGCACATAATGGCTTACAACCATTATCTGTAAGTCCAGTTCCAGTGGATACAACACCCTCTTCTGACCTCTGCAGGCTCCACACATAGGGTACACAGACATACGCACAAAATGAAATCTTTTAAAACCACTTTTGCCTCTGAATAAAACAAATACAGTAACAACTGTCTCACAGAGTATTAAATGAATTAAGTAAAATTTTATGATCTGAAAAGTAAATGTAAAAGTAATTGTTGTGTTCCTTTTTAAGTTTTATTTTTATTATTTGTAATTATGTGTCTGTGTGTGAGTACACACTCACTAAAGACTACAGAAGTGAGATCCTCCTGGAGCTGGAGTCACAGTTGGTTGTGAGCCACCTAATGAGAGTGGTGGGAACTGAATTCAGGTTCAGTATGTGCTCTTAACTGCTGAGCTACCTCTCCTACCCCAGGGTTCTGGTCCTTTAAATACTTGTTGAAATGGATAAACTGTTGACCCAGCTAAGAAAAAGCCAGTCTGGGCTCTATAGTGAGTTTGAGCCTAGACTACTCAAGACTCTATCTCAAGAAAACAGAAGTAAGATAAATAAAAACCACAATTATCATCATACTTAAGAAGTTAGATGCTTTCCCATTATGATCAAATATAAAAAGGGGGGGGGGACTATCACTATTGATCTTATAAACATAGAAAAGATAATGGAGACATACAAAAACAACTCTGTCCACAAACTTGATGACCAGTTTGCCAAAACTCACACTTCGATAATAAGGTATGACTAGATAGATAAGCCTATTCATTATGTCTACTTAAAAGGTTAATCAGTAATTAATAACTATACAAGACAGAAAATACAAAGTCAAGATGAGTTTACAGGTAAAATCTACTTAACACTTGAGGGAAAAATTAGACTACTTCTCTACAGTCTCTCCTAGAATACTGAGGCAGAGGGAGTACGTACTTATTTCCTGAGGCCAATACTATCCTAATTCCAAAATCAGACAAAGACTTTACAAGAAAGGAAAACTAAAGGTCAGAGATGCAAAAATGCCCAAAAGAATTTTAGCAAACTTAGTTCAACAATGTATAAAAAGAATTACATAGCATAACAAATTGGTAATTTTTCCAATTATTCAAAGTAGATTCAGTATTTAAAAATAACTCACTATATCAGCTATCAACAGACTAGAGACTATCATTTGACCCTATCAATAAATATAGAAAAAGAGCCTTTGACAAAATCTAATAACCATTCACGTTTAAAAACATCAAAACAAAAATTAGGTGGGCAATGGTGGCACACGCCTTTAATCCCAGCACTTGAGGCAGAGGCTGGTGAATCTCTATGAGTTCAAGGTCAGCCTGGTCTACAGAACAAGTTCTAGAACAGCCAGAGATACACAGAGAAACTGTGTCTCAAAAAACAAACAAAAAAACAAAAACAAAAAAACTTCTCTGAAAATGGGAATAGACAGAAATTTCCTCACCCTTTTAAAGATCATTTATTTTCAAGATTTTTTAAAAAATGTATGTGTGTGTGTGTGCCTGTGTAAGTTCCTGTGTATCACATGCATAGAGGTACCTGTGGAGGCCCAGAAGAAGGTGGCTCGTGTCCCCTCGAGCTGGAGTTACAGACAACTGTGAGCCACTTACTCTAAATGAATGATAGGAACCAAGCCTGGGTCCCCTGCAAGAGCAGTAAGTGCTCTCAATGGCTGCACTTTCTCTCCAGTAGAGAGAAAGGGTATTGGTGAATGCGTGTAACCCCAACTCTTGGGAAGTACAGGCAGGGCAATAAGGAGTTCAAGGCCAGTCTGGGCTACATAGTGGGTTTGAAACCAACCTAGGCTACTCAAGACCCCCTACCTCAAGGGACAAGGATAAATAAAAACCACAGTTAACGTCACACTTAAGAAACTAGAATCTTTCTCACTAAGATCAGCAATGAGGCCAAGGTGACACCTCAAAATTCCCACTCAACACTGTATATAAGTCCTAACTAATGAAAGAAGTTTGGTTTTGGGTTTTGGGTTTTTTGTTTTGTTTTGTTTTACCAATTGGAAAGGAAGAAATAAAACTCTTTTGCTTGGGGCTGGAGAGATGGCTCAGTAGTTAATAGCACTTGCTGCTCTTCCAGAGGACCCAAGTTCAGTTCCCAGCACCCATCTATAACATCAGCAAACATCTGTAACTCCAGCTCTAGGAGCTCTGACACCTCAGCCTCTGAGTGCACTTGGAGTCAAGTGCACATATTCTTATGCAAGGCACACACACTTACACATAATTAAAAATAAAAAAATTAAATAAAAAACTTTGCTCATAGATGGTACCTCACCTGATGTACTATTTGCCACTCTTGTGGCTTTAATACATCAGCATGTCAGGCCTAATGATGACAAAATAAGGCAAAAGCATTCTGCAAGTCTCTCTCAGCAGTGCAATTCAATGAAAGCAGCAGCTAGTCTAGAGAATCAATACCAAACCAATGGAAACAAAAAATACCCCTAAACTACTCTTGCTTCTTGAGCTGGATTTTAAGCACCCCAGACTGGCATACTAGAATCCACATTCTGATTTTCATGTGTGAAAATGAAATTACTGCAAAGCAGTCAATAATGTGCTTCAAGATGCCTTTCAGGAACACTGACCGCCCAGCGCTGATTCACTGCTGCCATTCAGCAGCTGGTGACTAAGAGCTTGTTCTAGAGTGAATAATGCTAACGAACCCATGACCCTGGCCTGTCAGCACAATGCTAATCAACCATCAAAATAGCTACAGCTAATTAAGAAGTGCTTCAATTTACTCAAAGACCATTTAACACACAACAGATATTATACTAAATGTTTGCTATACATTATCACTTAAGCTTCACAAAACCCTTCAAAGGGAATTCTACTGCTTTTATACGAATGTGCAAATTTTGTGTCCTGAATCTTTCAATACTGGCTGAAAGATGATGAATGAACAAAGACTGGCTTGCAGTTCTACCTTTTTGATTCCTTTGGGCTAAGAAAGGGACAGTGGAGTGTTGGGGAGAGGGTTGTTATATTTTAGAGTAAGGAATGGTATAAAGAAAGCCAGGTGTACATTTGCTTGCTTGTGAGGAGCCTAGACGGATGACAGGACACAAAGCTGAAAATAGAACCAACAGTAGCATAACAGGCAATCCTCATGACCATCTTGCTAAACAAATATAGGTTATTTAGCAGAGGACAGGAAGCAAAGTGAGCTCTTGAGATCACCGTTTGGATAAGAGTGATAGACACCGCTCTCCTGAGCCTCTGAGCAAGGGCTTCCAGGTGGACTGCCTGGACTCGTAAGTTTGCTCTCCTACTAATGTAGCTACAGACTTGGGAGCGGCTGTGTACTATGATTCTGCTTTAGTTTCTTCATTTATAGGTGGAAGCTAAATGACACCAAGAAGATAAAGTGAGTAACACCAATAAAATATCTAAAACATCAACTAGGGAATTGAGCAAGGTGGTTCACCCTTATTAACTCAGAACCTGGGTGGGCAAAACAGGAAGCTTGTAAGTTCAAGACCAACCCAAGCTACATAGTGAGTTTGAGGCTGGCCTGGGTTACAAAGCAAGTCCCTGTCTAAAAATAAATAAAATGAAAACACCTTTAAAAAGCATATTAATTCACAAGAACTCTCAATAAGCATTATTTATAACTCACCTATTAGCCACTCAGACCAGTAGTGCAGAACTAAAGAGACAATAAAACCAATTTCATGAAGGGTTAGAGAGATGGCTCAGCAGTTAAGAGCACTTGCAGCTCCTGCAGAGGACCCAAGTTCACTCCCAGCACCCACATGACAGCTCACAGCTAGCCCTAACTCCACTTCCAAGGGGATCCAAGTCCTCTTCTGGCCTTCATAGGTACCAGGCATGCACACAGTATACATACATACATGTAGGTAAAACACTCATACACATAAAAATAAATAAAAATAGTTTCACAAGAAGTCTCCCAAACTAGAAACTACATTTGCTAAAAATAGAAAAAAGGCAACTACAGAATTATCAGAGTCCTACAGAAATGAAACCATATTCAGATAAATTCTGTGATCTTAACAACTCTGAGATCAGGATGTTTGTTTTTTAATTCCATCAGTTCACATTATTTCGTGAGGTGGTCAAAAATGAACACGTCAGGTGAAAATGTCTAACTTGTTGATGTCTAACTTGTTGATGTCTAACATCACAGCTCTTAACCTCCACAATCAAACATACTAAACTTAAAGAAAGCCCTGGGAAAACATTAACAGAGTAACACAAAAGCTAAAACCTGTGATGTGCGCGTCTTTGCCAGAGGGGAGGTGCATGCTTCTTGAAACTGATCTTCATTAATTCCAATTTCTTTGAGGTAACTTTCTAACAGTTTTTCAACCTACAAAGAAAAGGTTTAACTTTTATAATTTACATAGGAAAAATCTAAATGACATTCCGGCTGTTTAGAATGCTTATGGTAAATATATATATGTATATATGTATATAAAACTATTATATAAGACATGGAAGTAATATCTTTCATCAATAAACAACAAAAAGGTTTTTTTCTTGCCAAGAATCACATGGAGTTTAATTTCCTCCACTAGAGGTAGGCCAAGCTTATGAGGGTGGGCATGGTACAACTCCTACCCACTACCTTTTTAAAATATTCAGAGGCTCCTAAGTAAGTGAAGCACAAGCACTTGCCTAGAGGCACCAGCTAAATAAGAATTAAATTTACAAATGAAAGATCCCCATAGCTACAATAAATCATTACTTAGAGTCTAAGACAGAAAAAATACAAAATCATTTACAAAGATGTTCAGAGGAATTATGAGCCTGAGAATAGTCAGTGCTACTGGAGCAGGATGAACTGTGATGCTGAAGAATTGTAATGGAGGCTGCAGAGGTTGTTTGTCAGGTAAGAGCAGCTGTTGATGTCCAGAAGACCCAGGTTTGATTACCAGCACCCACATGGTGGTTCACAACCATCCATAACTCCAGTTACAAGGAACCCAACCCTCCTCTTTTGACCTCTATGGGTACAGACATATATATGGTGCACATGCATGCAGGCAAAACATCCATTACACATAAGGTAAAGTAAATAAATCTTTAAAAACAATTTTAAATAATTTTAATTTTAAAAAGCTTTTTTCTTTTCATTTAAAAAGACAAGTATTATAAAATGCCTCTTAAAATCAGTTTAAAAAAGCCAACCATTTCATTCCAGCACTGGGGAGGCAGAGGCACATAAACCTCTAGGAGATCAAGGCCAGCATGGTTTACATAGTGAGTTCCAGGCCAGCCAAGACTGCATAGTGAGACCCCTATCTCAAACAATACAAAACAAAAATCAATGGGAAAAATACTCACTAGCTCTTTGTACTCTTGATGAATTTCTGTATAGGTCAATTTGCTTTCTTCTTCATCATCAAAAACTAAATTTATAAGAGATAGGACAGTGTAAAAAATAAATTATTTCATTAAGTACAAATATAAAAATCTTACAAATGGACTTGCAGAAGTCTGTTCTTCCTTTCCACTATGTGGGTTGTAGGATCAGACTCACAAGCCATCTCCCCAGCTCCTTTATTTTTAACATTTATATACTTGCACTTGCCACTTTATATTTTACTGTTTACACTTGTGTCTTCTCTTGGTAGACTATAAACTTCTCAAACATAGGATTTCTATCCCCAGTTTCTGGTCCAAGGTAACTCAATAAATATTGAAATGTTGATACCACAAAGCTGTCTAAATTAATCTTCAAATTACGTAGAGAACAGCCCCATTGACAGCCCCACGTCAGTGAAGTATAAACAGTTATCCTGAGTGTTTCTGACATTATTTCTCTTTACTTTGCATTTGTTCTGTGCACCACTGCATATACATTCAATACAAATGCTATTTAAACTTTTTTTGGACAGTTCTGAAAGAAACCACATCACTGCATCATGTCTGCAAGCCTGAGCTTTGTTTCTCTGTAAAAAGGTACCATCAACTGTTACTAGGAAGGCACACCAGTTCTTGACATCTGTGGATAGAAAACATGCCCACTTCCCATTCAGCATTTAGCCCATAAATGAAATCAGTGGGTGAAATAATCTCTAGATTCTAAAGGAGATCAGGCTTCTCCCAGGCTTCATCAATCTTTTATCAGCATTTTAAATTCTTCAGAGGGACACAGGTAATTATTTGAGCCTCCTTAAAACTTACCTGCAAATACACTTAACTGGTGTTTGAATTTTAAGTTATAATAAAATAAAAAGTTCAGTGGTCAAACAAAATTCTTTCTTTACTAGATCCATGGAATCTCAGGGTCGAAAGAATTCTTGCAAGACAATTCAGGATAAGAACCCTCTGTTAGCTGAATCTCTGGCAACCTGCATTAAATCACTGCCAAATGTACTCAAAATACTGCGAATGCCTGGGAACCCATTACCTTTTCTGGCTGGCCAATTCATCCTGGAAAAGTATATAAAACATTTCCTTGACTAAAATGTGTTTCCCTGCAACTTGTACTTACCCCAGCTCTACCGCACTGATCTTTACAGTCAAGACTAATCCCTCTAACCTACGACACAAGTTCAGAGGATTGATGGATATTGCTACCCTCCAAGTATTGCCTAGGTAAATAACCAGGATAAAGGCTGGATGTGACGTCGTTTTGGGTCCTTTTCTATGAATAGAGTTCATTTTGTCTTTACGATATGACCTCGGATGTGAAACGATCAGCGGCGCTGCAGATCCTTTGAAAGTATTCCACATTTGTATGCCTAGTTTGTTAGAAAGGTCTTCCTCCCCATCGCCTGCTTTGGTCCTGCCGGAGGAATCGCATGCCCTCCTTTGCAGATGAAATGGCTGGAGTAAATTAGTTTTCATTTTGTAGACTGAGCCCATAGGGAGACATCTCAGGGGTCAAAAGGAGCTCAAGGAGAAACGACGCTTCTCCCAAATAACTGGGGAAGATGCTGGTTACCCAAACAGTCCACTTAGGAACGTGTGGGATGAAGTGGCAGGCCGAACATGGTATTAAAGTCTAATGTGTTCAGGACGTGTGCTCAGGCCGGAGTCGGTGGCAGGTCCTGGTGCCCACTTTGGTCTGCAAAGGAACCACCACCCTAACCCTAACCCACCCCAGGAAGGGAGGGGTGAACGCAATTCCTTCTACAAAATTAACCCTAGGCCCCGGCGGGCAGAGACAGCGGGTGACATTTGGCTTGTTCAGGGTCTGGTTTTTACCTTCGCATTTCTGCTCCACAAAGTCCAAGATGGGGATGGACCAATCCGGGCCCCGCAGGAACCCAGCGATGCTCTCCACCACCCATTCCACCTCGTCCTCTTCTTCTGCAGCCATTCCGCCCGCACCGGGCGACGTGGATGCCTAGGCCAGACTCCCCGGCCCGTTCGGCCCTTTCGGCCTCAGGAAGCCGACGAGAATGCGGTCAGCGCGGCGGGGGCAGTCGCCAGGCTCCCTGGTTAGACACTACAAACCAGTTAACGTAAAATGGTCGCTATGGCAACCTACGCAGCGGCCCGGAAGTGAAGCCTGAGTCCCCGCCTACGTATCTGGAGGGGGCTGGGTTAGGAACGTTTCCTATTGGCTGGAAGAGAACAGTAGCGCGCGAACGATAGCCCTCCGCTCATTGGCCTGGAGTTGCTAGGCTGAGAGCAGAAGGAAGGCATTGGCTACAAAGCCTTGGATCAGCGTTCGGGCTTCCAAGGGCGCCGATGCCCCGGCTCAAAATGGCGCAGGAGGGCATGGCTCCCTAGGACGATGTTGTCTCATCTCATTTCTACGCGTTTTCAGACTCTGTGGCCCAGAAGCTTTTGTAACTGAACGACGATTTGAAAATACAAAGCTGAGCAAAGCTCCGGGAGGTTTACTGATTCATTCTGCAGCCCGTTTGCTTGGTGTAATTTCTAAGGATGGGTCTTTAACCCCTGATCTTAGGTGACAATAGCTAAGTTTATGGCAAGGGCACAGTCAAAATTAATCTTCATTTAAATAGGGCTTCGTAACCAGTTTTTAAAGAGTCGTGAGGTCCCGCTCTGTTCCTACTTCAAGGCCAGAGGACACTAATCACAGAAAAATCTTATAACTAGGTGTGGTGGACTACACCTTTAATCCCAACACTCTTGATAAGCAAAGACAGGCAGATCTCTAGAGAAACACAGTTGCAGTGGACTATTGAGAAGTCTTTGCCCTCTTTATAGTAGTAGACTAGTTTAGTTCCCCCACATCCCTCTGAGAGTGGTGAGGAGCTGAGGGAGCAGATAATACAACCTGCAGTTTGATGAGAGTGGGAGTAGAGGAGTAGTCAGAACCAGAAGTGTGGTTGGCCAACAGCAAAGAACCAGGTCAAGCTAGAGGCAGGAGCTCAAGATGGAAGACCGGGGAGGAACCGAATGGGTATTAGAGACAGCCAGAGGACCCTGATAAGTTTCTTACACCTGGATAAGCCTCTCCGCCAACAGAGCAATGCAAATCAGGCCAAATTAGGAAAAGCCAGGTTTAATGGGCAAAAAACGTTCCCAGGTGATTCCCGGTCCCTCAGAGAGGAGACCAGGACTAGAGACCTGAGAAACCACAGTCTAGTTTCGGGGATGCCGCTTAAATAACCCGAGGGCGTGGTCTTGAGCCTCTCTGGGGAGAGCTGTGTTTCGCGGGCTTTGAAGGGGCGGGTTCAACAGCATGCGGCCATTGCCCGGCTGCTGCACAGCGGCCGCACTTGGGCTAGGAGTCCAGGAGGGATGGAGGTGTGAGTGGCACTGGGGCTGAGCCTGAGTCATGCAAGAAGTGGGGCACCAGACTGGAGTACAGCCCAGCAGCTGCATCTGGAAGTGGACCGCTAGGAAGCAGCCAGCAGGCAAACATTGCTGCCTGCTCAGAGCAGGAGCTGAGGTGGAGCTCCCACCAAACAGACCCTGAGGATCACTCCCAACATATACAAAGATGATAGAGAGGGGGGCCAGCTGACAAGTTAGCAATTGGTATGTTAATCAGTTAGTTCATCCTTCCTTCTGTCCAAGAACTCAGTTATAGACCAGGAGGTCGTATATGTGGGCATTTTCCTTGTTGCCCTGTCTTACTGTCATGTAACTGTGGAGGTTAAAGAGAGGTCTTTATCCCAACCAGCCATAATTTGGTAATAAGGTCATCACCTAGTGTTAGGCATCTGTACTGGCCTACCCTCAGTGTCCTGACAGGATATACCTCAGCTGCAGCCACTAAGAGCACCTCCTGTGTGCATTCGCTCAGTTTCCTTATAAAAGGTGGGCCTTGTACACACCTCCTGTCTCTCTCGATCTTTCTCTTCCTTCGCTCTNATCCCCAGGGACTGGTCTCTGCCCCCTTTACAGCCCCTCCCCTCAATAAACCTCCTACATGGGCCCTGTTGTATGGTGTGACTCCATCCTGTCATTTTTAAAATACAACACCTAGTCCTAGTATTCCCTGGGAAGCCATTCATCTTCAGATACTGGTCAGAACAAGCACTGAGACCCAAGTACTGGGGTAAGGAAGGCTAAAGCCTAACTTGCTCATGGCAACAGCAGGATGGCAAGGGGCCTGGAATCACCTACTCTGGTGTTATGAATGAGAATGTCCTTTATAAGTTCAAATGTTTGTGGTGGCTCCTAACCATCTGTAATGAGATCTGGTGTCCTCTTCTACCCTGTAGGCAGAGTACTGTATACATAATATATAAATCTTTTAAAAAAAATACATTTTAAGCCTGGAAAAAAAATTCAAATGTTTGAATACTTGGTCTCAATTCATGACACAGTTTGAGAGGAATAAGAGGTGTGGCTTTTGTTGGAGGAAGTAGGTCAGCAGAGGTGGGCTTTGAGAGTTTAAAGAGTCATTTCAAGTCAGCTCTCTCTGTTTTCTGCTTGTAATTCAAGGTGTGAACACTCAGTTTCTGCTTCAGGTGCCTTATCTGCTGCTTGCTGCCATGCTTCCCTGGCATGGCATATTCTTACCCTTCTGGAACTAGCTGCAAGCTAAATAAACCCTTCCTTCTATACATTGCATTGATCTTAGTGTTTCATCACAGCAATAGAAAAATAGCTGGGACACCTACATACAGATTATGCTCACTTTCTGGCAGGAGGTCCATATCATGTAAGAACTGGCAGTCCCACTCTTCATCACACAGGGCACCTCAACATTCTGTAGCTTTGTCCTGTTAAATGTCCTATTTCCAGCCTGGTGGATGCCATGGATGCTCAGTATAAGCTGCTGGACAGTGGAGCAGAGCTTTGAAGTGCTGGAGACCCTCTGCAGCTATAGGGGTACCAGACAGGTGACTGAGCTGAGATACTACAGATGTCAAAGGGATGATAATAATGTTGGTCCCTTATATTAAGCAAGTAGTTCATTAAGCCTCTGCAAGTCCCTCAGTGACAGATGTATCATGATGGCTAGCTGGATGCTCACAAGAAGGACCAATGTACCATGACTTTTCAGCAGCCTCCACAACATCCTGACTTAAAGTCTAAGGCTGGAGAGGGGAAGTTCGAGTTCAAGCTATCCTCCTTCCAGGCCATGGATGTGTTTTAGGTTTCCAGAGAGCAGAGATGTGAATAATAAATGATAAAGTTGGAAATGCACAGAAGAGAGAGAACGATTCCATCCAGCATATCAACGGTGAGTCTAGAGACCTGCGAGAATAGACGTGGCCAAAGCACCATTCACCTGGTCTGCTTCCTGTCATCACCACTGCCTGACCATCTTCAAAGATCATTCATTGTCAAGGTATCTGAAACTCCAGAGTATCCCCAAGCAAAGTTATATATACTCACATAAATGGAGTTGCTATATGCATAGTTATGAATTTTTTCGCTTAATATGTCTTTTATGTTTGCTTGTAGTTTTGTCTTTAAGGAAGGGTCTCATGTAGCATAAACTGGTCTTGGATTCCTGATCATTCTGCTTCTACCTCCTAAGTGCTGGGATTACAAGTGTATGCCATCACATCTGGCTTTTTTATAGAAAAATATAAAAACAAATAATATTCTAATAAGCCAACCTTTATTTTGTATAGATACACAATAGCTTGTTTGTATACATATAGGTGACCATTAATGTGTAGATTTTATTTTCCTCACTTTGTAATGTGTGTGTACCATGAATTATTTAGTCAATTTTTGCCTGAAATCAACACCTTTGTGTCTGTAAGAATAGTTGGTTTTATTTACAATGCCAAGGGATTGAGCAGAATTGAATAAAAATAAAAATAAAAATAAAAATAAAAATAAAAATAAAAGGATAGATAGATGACTGATGGATGGATAGATTAGATTACATTAACTTGACTAATTAATCCTCAGGCTAACTTAAATTATGAGTGTAGCTTTAAAATCAAGACAAACATAAAATTTGCTACATGAGGTTTTTGTTTTGAGATTTGTTTTGCTCTGCTCTGATGTTTTAAGATCTTACGTTTTATCGGACCCCTTGTATGAGAATTTAAAATAAGCTCCCTCCTCTACTAAAGAACATGAGCAAACTTCATCCTTGGAGAACATTTTTTTCTAGCCTTATTGATTATCATCCCTTCCTATATGTGGGTTCCTGATCTCAAAATATATAAAAATACAAGAGTTTGATCAACACTTTGAAAGTGATGGTAATATTTGGAAGACAAGCCACATCTCCACACACTGAGAGCTCTGTATCAAGGCCTTTGAGTTTTGACTCCAGCTTCAACACATCCCTGCATCATGAAGGAACCTCCTTGGGTTGTCACATCTCTTCAGTCTTTTGGTCATCTTGCTAGTAGTAGCAAGAACAAGAGACACATCTAATGCTTGCCAGCTATCACAGTCTGAACAGTTCTTTTGAAAGAACTCTGTGTGAANTAAGGACTCTTCACTGAAGAAAAGAATTTCAGGACAAGTCAGGATGAAATAAAATTAGTTTATTAAAATGGGTCTCAATATAGTCATTAAATGTGAGTTTCATATAAGTAAGAAAGCACTCTACCACTAAGCTATGTACCCCAATCCTTTTCTCAATTTTGTTTGAAATGGGATCTCAATAGCTTATTCAGGCTGGCCTTGAACTCACTCTGTAACCCAAGCCAGACTTGAATGTTTGTGGTCCTCATGCCTCAGACTCCCAAGCAACTGGGATTACGATCAGATCTGTCTCACCAGGCCCAGCTTTGGTGACTTCAGTAATGGCATTGTTCAAAGGATCTCTAAGGAATTTTTTTCTCTGGGTAAATTAAATCATAATGTGATTTTTGAAGAGCACTGAATAGGAATATAGGATGATAAGATAAAAATATAGATTACAACACTCAAGGAATCCTTGATGTACAAGCTCACAAGGAATTCGGGGTATTTTTTGTCAAGTCAGGAATGATAAGCTGGAGGTATGGGGAGGATAAGTATTTACTTGATCAAAATTGGTATTAAAAATGTTTAGGCAGAATGAATACTAAGCCAATGGTATGGCTCAGTGGGTAAAGGGCTTGCCAAAAAGCTCCAGTTAAACCTAAGTTCAATGACTGGAACTTATGTGAAGGTGTAAGGAGAGAACCGACTCCACAAAAGTTGTCCTCTGACCTCCACTATGGCACTATGGCACATTTGTACCTCCACAGTGCCCCCCTACTTCATACATACAGATAATAATAATAATAATAATAATAATAATAATAATAATAATAATACATAAAATTTTAAAAGAATATATGCTGTAGAAGAGACAAAAACACAGCAGGCAAATCCTCCAAGAGGATCACCACACCTAACCCCAGAGGGAATGGAGGTACTTTATAACGGATAAGGAAGTTATGTAGTATTATCTTGAGTGAACTTGTATAGAGTCATACCTAGTTAGATAAGTGGGCATTTCATTATCTTATTAAGTAGCAAATATTATACTATTGTTTGTCCTTCCTAAGGCTAGCTCCTCAGAGTAAGGCACCACATATCATTAGAAGTTAAGCTCTGTATTAGTTACTCTTGCCAAGAGACTATACATGACAAAGGTAACTTAAAGAAGAAAGTGTTTGTTTTGGCTCACAGATTGAGAGTGCAGTCCCTCATGGTGGTAAAAGCATGGCAGCAGGGCATGAGACTACACTGCATCCATACTAAGAAGGCAGAGATTGGTGAACACTGATGTTACCCTCACTTTGTCTGTAGGTAGACTTTCTCTGTCCCACCAGTCAGCTCTTTCCCACCAGCCAGCTCCCAAATAACCACACAAAAACTTATTATTAATTATCAATGTTCAGCCAATAGCTTAGGCTTGTTACTAACTAGCTCTCACATCTTAAATTAACTCATATTTCTTATCTATGCTCTACCTTTTTTCAACATGGCATATTCATCTCCTGCTTCCTCTGCATCTTCCCAGTGTTCTCACAGTTTGACTCTCCCACCTAACCTCTGCCTGCTTAGCTTTTGGCCAGTCAGCCTTTTATTAAACCAATCAAAAGGCACGTTGGCAAAGACATATCTTCACCGTGTACAAAAAGATTATTCCATAATACTTTCTCCATTTTATTCAGTCTCGAACCTGGAGCCCACTTGTGCTGGCCATATCCAGGGTTGGTCTTCCTGTCAAGCTGGCAATCAAGATTTACTATCACAGGATCTAAATATTTATATAAGCACTAAGAAACCAGGGTCTGGTGTTAAAGAGTAGGGATTTTTGTTTTTACTTTGGAACTTTTTTTTGTCCCCACAACAGATCAGCAATGTCAAATTATGGACAAGGATGGAGCTTTATTCTGTAGCTGCTTCAGGGATGAGAAGAGGTATCAAGGGACTCTGATTGGTGGTGTTGATCTGTCATAGAATGAGAGAACTGTAAGACATAAAAGGCTTGAGTTGTACTTTGGAGAGGGATAGAGTGCTTATCATAGATGTTGAAGGGCAGGGTATGGCATCACTTGGGGTCAAGAGATCCTTGGTAAGAAGTGAGCACCAGTGTTCATGGTGATGGTTTGTATCACTGAGGGAATATCAGTTTAATATTGTCTAATATGGAAGAAGGTAAGGAAGGGATGAACAGAGGGAAAAGAAATACGTCAGTGAGCAGAACAGATAATAACCAGGAAAGCCAGCTCCATGTGCCCTTCATAGAGTCATCATTGGAGGCACTCTGTTAGATGTCTGTTCTTTCAGTCTTTTAGCTGTATTTTGTTTTATGTGCAATTGATTGACATAGATACAGCATTCCACTTCTGAGGACTTTCTCCTGTGGCCTGTTACCTTCGCTACAAACCTAAGCCTGGACTGACAGAATGACTCCTGGAAAAGCCTGCATTCTCAACTGGTGAGCAAGGGCACGTGAGAAAGCAAACTTCATGTTTCTACTTGGCAGTCGGAGTGTTGGGAGGGGTGAGGCCAAGGAGGCAGGGTCCATCTGAGATGTGCACGGAGGGAGATTTAATCAGGTCCATTCAGATGGAATGGCTGCGTAAGTATTACCAATCCAATCAGTGGCTTATGACATCCAAAACCAGCAGTTCTTTGCACGAAGTGAGTTATGTTGTTTAAAGAGATCATGGGCTGCTATAGGGACTGGGAACAGGGGTAGGAGAATCATCAAAGACATAAAGTATAAAAGTGACACCAGGGCTGGAGAGGTGGCTCAGAGGGTAAGGGCACTGGCTGCTCTTTGAGAGGTCCTGAGTTCAATTCCCAGCAACCACATGATGGCTCACAACCATCTAGAATGAGATCTGGGGCCCTCTTCTGGCATGCAGGTATACATAGGGGAAGAACACTATATACATAATAAATAAATAAATCTTTAAAAAAAAAAGGAGAAAAGATTTCAAGAAAAATAAAAGTGACACCATAGAGCAGTAGTTCTCAATCTGTGGGTCATGATTCCCTTGGGGTAAAGTGACCTTTTTACAGGGGTTGCATATCAGATATCATGCATATCAGATATTTACATTATGATTCATAACAGTAGCAAAATTACAGATATGAAGTAACAACAAAAATAATTTTATGGTTGGGGGTCACCACAACATGAGGAACTGAATTAAAGAGTTGCAGTATTAGGAAGGTTGGGAACCACTGCCATCCAGTGTATTTAGCAAGGTAAGTAAGAAGTTACATTGGCTACTTTTTGTTTCTGTGCTAAATCTTTCTGATCAAGGCAACTTACAGAAGAAAAAGTTTATTTTGACTTAGGGTTCCNGAGAGTGAGAGTCCATCATGGCAAGGCAGAGACAGGAGACAGGCATGGTGGCTGGAGTAGGATGCAAGTACATAGAAAGACTGAACTGAGAGTATGGCAAGACTCTAAGTTCTTAAAGCCCACCTCTAGTGACATGCTTCCTTCAGCAAGGCCACACATGCCTCCTAAAACTCACTTAACAGCAGCACCAACTGAGTATCCAAATGCTTGAGACTATTGGGGACCACCACAGAAGTATAATGCTAGTCATAGTGAGGAGGAGAAGAAACTATGTCTGCTACAGCAAACAGTGATGTTAGGCTAAGGAAGTAAAGATAGGGGTGATACTCAAGGTAAATGGTGGCCTCAGATCAGGAATAATCTACATCCCCTGAAAGAATGGGTCTAATACAAATTTCCTAAGCTGNAGTGGGTCTTACATAACATGGAGGGATTAAGAGGAGAGAGCTTGTGCAATTACACCATAGAACTCCAAATCGCACATCAAACACTACACACTAGTAGTGGGAGATTTCAACACACCACTCTCACCAATGGACAGATCTACCAGACTGAAACTTAACAGAAAAATAAAGGACCTAACAGATGTTATGAATCAAATGGACTTAATAGATATCTACAGAACATTCCAACCTAACACAAAAGAATATACCTTCTCAGCACTTCATGGAACCTTTTCGAAAATTGACCACATGCTCGGTCACAAAGCAAATCTCAACAGATACAAAAACATTGGAATAGCCTCCTATATTTTATCGGACCACCATGCCTTAAAGTTAGATTTCAACAACAACAAGGAACATACCTAAACATAATAAAGGCAATTTACAGCAAGCCAACAGCCAACATCAAATTAAATGGAGAGAAACTCAAAANGATNCCACTGAAATCAGGAACAAGACAAGNCTGTCCACTCTCCCCATATTTATTCAATATAGTACTTGAAGTTCTAGCTAGAGCAATAAGACAACAAAAGGAGATCAAGGGGATACAAATTGGAAAGGAAGAAGTAAAATTTTTACTATTTGCAGATGATATGATAATACACATAAGTGACCCCAAAAATTCTACCAGGGAACTCCTACAGCTGATAAACTCCTTTAGTAATGTGGCAAGATACAAGATATCTCAAAAAAAAATCAATAGCCCTCCTATATACAAATGATAAACAGGCTGAGAGAGAAATCAGAGAAACATCACCCTTTACAATAGCCACAAATAAAATACCTTGAGGTAACACTAACTAAACAAGTGAAGGACCTGTATGATATGAACTTTAAGTCTCTGAAGAAAGAAATTGAAGAAGATATCAGAAAATGGAAAGATCTCCCATGCTCGTGGATAGATAAGATTAACATAGTAAAAATGGCAATCTTACCAAAAGCAATCTACAGAGTCAATGCAATCCCCATCAAAATCCCAACACAATTCTTCACAGACTTGGAAAAAACAATACTTAACTTCATATGGAAAAACAAAAAACCCAGGATACCTAAAAGAATCCTGGGCAATAAAGCAACCTCTGGAGGCATCACCATCCCTG
>LZPO01044483.1:201183-222481 GCA_001675575.1 Neotoma lepida | reverse complement strand
AGTTTAATGTTATTTTTGAGTGAGGGTCTTATTTTTAAATGAGGGTACTTCATGAAGAAGCCAGCTTTGTCTCCCTCAGCACATACCAGTTTCCCCTTTCTTTTAATTTATTCAACTCCTGTTTATGTGTGTGTATGTGTACACGTATTTGACTTGGATTATATGAGTGCAAGCTAGCTTTAACTCTGAGTGTATGTGTACATAACTTGGATTCAACTGTGTATATATGAATGTAATTATTGTTTAAAACTAACATGTTTTAAACAGCAACTACATGGTTCTCCTCCATCTTGGCTGGTGACCTCATCATGATGTAGGCAGCCACATGGCTGGCAGTCGTCTTTTACTAAATGACAGTCTTATGAAAGCTGCTAACGTATTGAAGATTGTTAGGGAACACAAGTTGATAGTCAGTCATTCATACCTAGTAGACAGTCCTCAAATGCTCAGAGACCTGCAGAATATGGCATTTAAAATATTTAATTAAAAAGCTTTTCATGATAGAGAGACATGCCAGCTCCTGGAAGCACCCCTATTTCCTCCAAAGAAGATAGATGGGCGCAGAAGAACCTCCACCTGGAACTTGCTTCAAAAGTGGCAATGCCAGGCACTGAGCTGCTGCCAAGACCTTCAGACCATGGGGTAATCGACTGCCTCAAGTTGTCTGGACAAAGGTAGGCTGGTTCCTCCACAAGTTTCTACTCAATAGCCATTGGATATTCTGAGGCCTGGCAGACCTAGGCCTAGCAACCGAAGACTGATGCTTCCCTGAGACCTTTGCCCTCAATGACCTTGGAGGACTCTGAGGTGGCTGTCTAGGTAGCCAGCAAGTAAGTCTCTGTCACTTTCAATTGCTAACTCACGTAAAACTTATCCTTCTCAGAACTCTGATGCTGTTTGGTGACCAGGTTAATGACAGCTTTGTCAGCTTAACAGCAGCAACCAAGGCTTCAGCTGCCTTCTCAGTTCTCTGTGTAAAATTCAGGTCGCAGGCCTCCCTCTCCTAGAGCTAATACTAAGTCTAGACACAGTTCACCTTGCTACCAGACTTAGAAAAGCTATTAATCTAGCTCTGGCAGAGTACTAAACACTATACTACAATATTATCATAGCCACAAGCTCAGGATTTTAAATTCCCTTTGTTTTTTTTCTAACTATAGACTTAAAATGTGCTTTTCATTGTGGCAAAAACATCTGTCACAGTTTTCTGCATAGAAAAAAGAGTGTTAATGCTTTCAACTAAAATCATTTCTGGATCCCCTATGACTAAAGGCATGAGTCTCTAAAATATAAATTTCAGTATAGGTTATAAACATTGGAAATGCTAATGTGTCTAAAACTTATCTTTTCACTAACTCAAAGAATTCTTGTAAGCTCCAGGGATGTGGATCAACCTCAAACAGATCAAATGCACCCCTCAATTAAGTACTATCAGTCAGCAGCCTAAGCCTCCCCACCTTTCCCTAACCTTGGGACTCCTCTCCATCAACTACCAAGACCTAAGAAAAAAATTTTTTCCCTAAACTTATCTTCTGCCCTGCCAGCATCTCACCAGATCCAAATGGTGCCAGATGGTTCCACAGAGCCTGAACAGCAATGAAACAACCAGCTACCCCAGGACACAGACAGCACCCCAGCTTTCTCAAGTCCCCCAAAGATGATCAACACCCTCCAAGTCAGCAGGAAGCAGTTTCAAGAATCCAGTGCTCTCATTTCCTGCCCCACTGGCTATCCCTAACTCACTTTTTTATAGTAAACAAAAGGGAGGAATGTTAGCATTTCCAGCATCACCCCACCAGCCCCAGGGTCCTATGACCGCACATGCCCTGTCAATATTAAGGCAAATGCTTACTCAGCCCAGGGTCCTATGGCCGTATGTCATTATATAGTCTGAGCATGTGCTGTGTGGCTTTGCAGTCTCTATGCACATGCCCTAAATCCCCTTATTAAAGGTAATTCTTGTAACCCCACAGCTGCTAAGTTTGAGGGCCTCCCTCGCTGGATTCACTTATCCTACCTCAAACCCTTTACTCATCTACCCCAAGATAATCTTTCTTCATACATCATAACCCAAACAGGGCCCTGCTCTCTTAAGTTTCAGAGGACACTGAGATGAACTACCTTGTCTCCAATTCCAGAAGAATGAGGCTTCACCCTGCAACTGTACTCAACTCTACCAGATTGGGAACCCCATATGTTTTCCTACCTGCCCTCCAACTGCGTTCTCCTGTCTCTACTGATCACACCCTGCTTCATCAATTTCATCTCTATGTATCTCCAATGACATATTCAAAATCCCTAATTAAACTAATTAGCTGTTGGTGCAGACTACCAACCATTAACCACAGAGCTGGAGGCATAAAGACTATCAAATGTGCCTGAATAGTAAGAAACAACAACACCTCAGAGATATCCAAACTCCCAGATTCAAAAAGGATTCAAAAAGGAGAGCAAATTTCAATATAACTCCTTACTATTGACTGCCCTCAGCAATCTACCACCAGTGCCTCCGGGGTGCTAAGATGTTATCACGATGATAGGGAAGGAACAGATGCTTTAAGGTTTGTTTAGGTGGAGATAGAAAAGCTTAATTGATGATAAGGAGAAAATGATTTGAGATGTTCCAGATCTCTCTCTCTCTCTCTCTCTCTCTCTCTCTCTCTCTCTCTCTCTCCCCTCTCTCTCTCCCCTCTCTCTCCACTATGTTACTGTCCATAGCCATTAGAATTCTGATAAGCTACTAATCTAGCTCTAGTAGAGTACTCAACACTACACTCTACCACTATATTATCATAGCTACAGCTTAGGATTTTAAATTCCCTTTGGTTGCTTTTTAATATGTCTAAAATTTACCTCTTCTTGTAAACTTAAAAATTCTTATAAACTCCAGGAAGTCCACTTGGATCCACCTTGAACAACATTTTGCCAGGTCCAAGTGGCACTAGACAGTTCCACAGAGCTTGGGCAGTGAAGTGAAACAGTCAGCTAACCCAGGAGGACNTGGACAGCACTCCAGCTTTCTCAAGTTCCCCAAAGATGATCAATGCCCACCAAGTCAACAAGAAGCAGTCTCTAGAACCTGGTGCCCTCATTTCCCACCCACTTGCCCCTAACTCCTCACATTTTTATAATAAATAAGAGGGAGGAATGTTAGTATTTCAGGCAAATGCCTAGCCAGCACCCAGGGCCTTATGGCCATAGGTCACATAATCTATGCACTGCATGGCTGTGTAAGCCTCTATACACATGCACTAGGACCCCCTTTAAAGGCGAGCTCCACCCATTCCTTGCTCTCTTTCCCACTGCTCCTCTGAGAGGCAGGCAGGCCTTTGTGCCTCTCCCTTCAAATCTTTCCCTCTCTCTTCTCTTCTCTTTTTCTCTCAACTCTTGTCTACCCCCTTAATAAACTCTCCATATGAGCCCCATCACACAGTGTATCTGCTCTCACCCTCCATTTTTAACAACAGGTGGGAGAGCTGGTCTTGTGTTCATAACTATGGGAGAGCCATCCCTGACCCTCACCAGCTGAAACACTAAGGAGAGCAGGCCCTGCATCTTGTCAAGGCAGCACAATAGAGCCAACACTGTTAGCACAGGTGTGGGAGAGCCAGCCCCAAAATTGTGACCATGGGAGAACTGTTCCCATTTCCCACCTGGTGGATCAACCCTCCAGCTGCCCAGGCACAGACCCAGGGTTTAGACTTGGCCTGCCTCAACACCCACCCCATCTATGATCTACTGGAGCATGTGAAGGGACCTGACCCACAGACTCAAAGCTGCAGGATCTTCACAACACAAGGCACCACGGGGATGTCCAGGAAGAGTCAAAGTGGGGTCCCAGCATTGAATGTATAGTGGAGACCAGGGGCCATGAACCAGACCAATGACTCTTTGCAATGAACACTTGCAAGTAGAGATGTATGGACAAAAGGTATACAGTGTGACTTTTTGGGTTGCACTGCACCTTCCATGATGAGATTTTTTTATTTCTTCCTTTTTTTATTTTTCTCATTTTATTTTCTTTACTTTTTCCTCTTGAATTTTGTTTTATTGGAGTGTGTGTGCAGGGGCAGGGAGCAGATGTGAAGGAATAGGGAATGAATGAGATCAAGATACATGATGTGAAAAACATATAGAATAAATAAATTTTATTAAAAAAAGAATATAGGGCCTGTATTAGGAATCTCTAGAGTAACAAAATGTATAGAATAAGTCTCTCTCTCTCTCTCTCTCTCTCTCTCTCTCCTCTCTTCTCTCTCTCTCCACATACACATATGTATATATGTTGCTGGGTCCTAACTCCATCAGGGGAGGGGGTGAGAAGGTGGGGCATCAATGGCACAGACACTGAGAGTCAGGTAAAAGGCAAACAGCATACTCATTTATTCAGCAATAGGGAGAGCCTTATATACCCTCATCCTAGTACCCAGGCTACATTCTGATCCAGTGACATTGCGTGGTTGCCCCTCATTGGCTAAGCATGATCAAGACCTCTGACAGCACCTGTTGCTAGGCCCTCAGGCAGACTCCAGGTTGGTTCATTTCTCGGCCTTGTAGGCCTTATCTCCCTACATATACCTTTTTTTTCATTTATTACATGGGCACTCAGTGGGAGCCATAGTTCTTTGCTCAGGCCTTGTTGACCCCTCCTCGAGAAGACTCAGCAACTGGATTGCGCCTATTTTAGATTGGCTTGCCTAACAAGCTTTTACCCTTCATTGACTACCAGCCCTCAAAGAACACCCATTCCTAGAGAGCCACCCAGGTGAAGAGAATNAGGCAGTAGCCTTTTGAATTTCAGAGAACCAGGCATGCATAATCTCCTGTGGAAGGCTATGAGCAGGATATTTAAGAGCCATTAAAACCTGAAGATTCATCTTAGTCACTGCCCACTACTGTTCAATGTGCTGCAGGAGGCATATAAAGAGAATAAGGATTAACAGTATCACCCACCAGTCAAAGCATATGTGAGCATCCAGGAGGGATCAAATAGCCTTTTAAAGTTGTCCAGACCTTAGTTTAAAAAAATCTCTCTCAATGACATCGTGGGGACCCTGGTCATATTGAGATGGGATATTTGTTTCTGGAGTAGAATGGAGTAATTATGGGGGTGAGGCAAATTGCGTGCAAGCATGGATTGCAGGCCAGTAGGCACATGTCTCTTACTAATTCTATTTCTTAGGCATTGGACAAGAGAAAGAAAAAAAAGGGGAGGTGGTAAAGCAAATGACTTCCTCCAGAGACCAGGCATGCTCCAATTTTTAATAAAGATTTATAAAGGGCAGGCCTAGGGAAGAGTTGGTGGTAAATATCACAGGGAAAGCAGGGGAGTTAACTGCCACTGGCAACAGAATGGGAGACAAGGGAACCAGAGCCCATAGATCCTCTGCTTTTGAGGGAATAAAAGGGGCAATGGTGGTGAGTAAGTACATTACCCATCCATGGCCAATTTTTCTTTGGTGAAGGCAGGCTGGTCCGTGGTGGGATGCATATCTCTTGTTGGGACCCATATTGGCATAGTTGCACTATGAGGAAAAACACAAGCATACCCTCTCCCACAGGTCAACAGCGATGTTGGTGGCTGCCATTGGAGGGAGATAGGGTCTTTCCATCTTACTGGGGTAGAGGTGTGCCCAGGGGCAGGAACGCCCAATGTTTATATACTGAACTGAGTCCTGCCTCATCAAAGCTGAGAAAATTTATGTGGAAAAGGACTTCAGTTAGGGCCAAATGGGAGTCCCTTTTTGCCTCTGGTGAGATGTTCTTTGCCAACAGTTCTTTAAGAGTTCTGTTGGCTCTTTCCATGATGGCTTGTCCCTGAGGATTATAGGGGATACCAGTGGTATGAGAGATCTTCCAGGATCCTAGGAAGCCATTGAACTGTTGAGAGGTGTAGGCAGGGCCATTGTCAGTCTTTATAGCCCAAGGCACCCCCATGACCAACATGGCCAATGTAAGGGCCTTAATAACATTAACAATCTTTTTCCCAGAAAGGGCAAGGGCATACATAAAGGAGGAGCATGTATCTATTATCACATGAACATATCTAAGATTGCCAAAAGGAGCATAATGTGTAACATCCATTTGCCAAATGGCATTGAGCAATAAGCCACAGGGGTTGACCCCTGCATATTGAAGTGGTTCCAAAGGGCAAGAGGGGTGCAGGTGGCACATGACCGAGACAAATGCTTGCACTGGAAAATTGGCAGTTTGGGGAGAAGCCTATGCAGGTTCTGTGGAGACAGGTGAAATTGCTGGTGAAGAGCCCTGGCTTGTTCTAGGTCTATACAAGCTGGGTATCTGTAACCTCATTTCCTTGGGCCAATATTCCTGGCAATTTGGAGTGGCATCTAATATGTGATAAGTACAAGGGCTCAGTCTTCTGATTTAAGACATCTTGTATGAGCATCACAGTGCTGGCAATAGGGATCAGTGAGTCTTTGACTTGAGAAAAGGCCAGCACATGAACTGCCTGTACAGCATACTGGCTGTCAGAAAAAATATTAATGGACTGGCACTCCACTAGAACCTTGAGGGTGGCCAATAGCTCACCCAATTGAACAGAATCAGGGTTGGGGTTAACATATGTAACATCTTTGGAGCCAGGACACTGGATAAGAACACCATATCTGTTTTTATTGGAATCTGAAAAGGCCAGGGTGGTGTGAGGGATGGGAGTGGAGGAGGGGACTGCATGGGGCTGTATCTATATTGGAAGTGTGGGGAGCTCTGCTAAGATGTTGCTTTTTAGCAAATGATTGTCAATAGTTCTTGTGAACCCTGCATCCATTTCCTGGAATGAGATAGAATCCGCCTAGAGGGACTGAGTATTCTTTAGAGAAAAGGGGAAGACAAGCTTATCTGGCTTTCATCCATATGTTCTCCATGCCAGCATTCATGCCTTAAGGCCAAACTGGAAAGACTGGTCAAACTTAGAGGTGACCTTGTGCAGGTCAGAATGTGCTTGGTGTATCCATAGAAGGGGCCCAGATTGCCATAGTACTCCCCAAAATCTCCTGGGTGTCCAGAGGACCATTGCCAATAAGGGCCTTTGGGGATCATGGTGTTGCAGACTGGAGGTGGCTAGAATGACCAAAACCTTTTGTGGCAAATTTTTAGCTTCTTGGGTAAGCCTAACCTTAGTGGAAGGATAGGCGGGGCCCTCTAACAACAAAAAATGGTGTCTCGTCTCTTGGCAGGGATGGGCAGAAAGGTTTTAAGCCAATTAACCATGCCACAAAATTGTAATTCTGAGTACAATTCCTTCATTTCCAATTTAAAGGATAGTGGGTAGACCTGCTTAGCAATGGAAAAGCCTAAAAAGGCATTTGAACCTTATCTGGCACCACCATCCGCTGTAATGACATGAGATCTTTTAACACTCTTTCAGAAGTCCTTTGCAGATAGACTGCATCTAGATGTGCCAGAAGGAGATCATCCATAAAATGGATTAAGAGGACGTCCTTGGGAATATTTATCAAGGCCTGAGCAACATAACTGGCAGATTGTGGGGCTATTCTTCATTCCTTGGAATAAAACAGTACTTTGATATCTCTTGGCTAGCTTATGCATATTAGGTTCCCATACTGTAAAGGCAAAGCTGTCTTGATCCTGTGGCACCAGGGGAATTTGAAAAAAGCAATCCTTAATTTCTAAAACTAAAATATAATAAGATGGAGGAATAGCGCTAGGGTGGGGGAGGCCTGGTTGAGTGGACCCTATTTTTTCCATTTGATCATTAACTAAACAAAGATCTTGCAGGAGGTGGTAGTGTCCCAATCTCTTGGGAATAACAAATATGNGGGTATTATGTTTACTTGTGGTTGGTTCTATGTGCTTCATCTTTAGCTGTTCTGCAACTAATTCCTTTAGGATTGACCGCTTGGGTTTAATTATAGGCCACTGTTCCACTCAGATATCTTGATTTGAGAGCCATGTCAATGGAATGGGGCTAGGAGGTTCAATTGTGCTGGATTTCTGAGGGACAGTGACCCTAAGAACTTGGGGTGTGACTCAAGCGTAGGATCGCAGTTTGCCAAATTTGTCTTTTCATGGACCTGAAGGTCATAAAAGAAAGTTCTATAGTCAGTAGTTAGAACAACACCCATATCCTTCAGGATGTCTCTGCCCCATAGGTTTCTCAGTACTGTAGAAATGATAGGGTGAATGGCTCCCTTGTTGCCATCAAGGTCTTTCCAATTGACCCGACAGGTGGTAATTTTGAAGCTTGTTGGCTTCCTACTCCACTGATGGGAGGTCCAGGTCTAAATTTCCAATAGGGGAAGCAGAGAGCTTCTGTTTCTATTAATATGGTGATGTCTGCAACCATGTCCACCAAGTCTTTAACAGCTTGTCCATCAAGATAGATGGTCAGCCCTGGGGAGTGTGGAAAAATGGGCAGTGCCCAATAGATTTTTGGATTGCCAGAGCCTCCTCTTACTTGCTGGGCTGAAGAGCCCCCCACTTGGAGTTTAAAGGGGCTGGTGCTTTGGCAGGCTGTAATCTTCAATCCTTTGCCCAATTAAATTCCTTATTGTATCTGGGGCATCAGGTCCTAGGCTTTGCCCAGGGGCAGTCACACCACAAATGGCCTGGTTTGCCACATTTCCAGCAAGATCTGTCTACTTGGGGGCCCTTGGGTGTGTCATTGGTGCACTGCCTATCCATAAGGAGGGCATCCAGGGAAGTGGTGAGGGCAGAGATGGGACCATTACTGGGGTGAAGATCTCGTGACCAGTACCCACTTGTGAATGTCCTCATTGCAGACCACTGCAACCACATTGCAGGTGGATGCATTAAGCCCTTCCTAAACCAATTGTTTGATTAACATTTCCCTAGTGGAGCCTGGGTCTATTCTCCTCTCCACTGCCTCATTGACACATGTGAGAAAATCAGTAAAAGCTCCCCTAGCTGTTGAATAAGATTGAGGAAGTAAGCTGAAGGGTCCTGTGGTGTGCATGCCTTAAGAGCCTTGAAGACCAAGTCAGAAACCTGTTGGTAGTAAACTTGACGGCCAATCTGTGCCTGATGGACAGGATGGATAAAGTTACCTCACCTAGTGAGCATGTCAAGGGTCACTGGAACATTAATTAAGAGGTTCATTGGTGCTTGAGCTTCCGCTTGATCATTGTAAGCCAATTTCCAGCTAAGAAAAGCAGCCGGCTCTAGAACAGCCTTGAGCAGACTATACCAATCAAAGTAAGTCTGTAGTTGCATTGCCCATTGAATGAGGACTTGTTCGAAGTAAGGTGAATCTGGACCCAACTCATTAGCCACCTTCCAGATAAGGGAGAGTTCAGCTATGGTGGTGGGAATCCAGGGCTGGTTAGTGGCATTTTGTCCCAGTTTGACCAGGAAGGCTTCTGCTGGCCTTTGAGTCCCGAGACAGGGGTGGGGAGTGGAGGGTGAGGCTGCAGTGGCAGGGGGGCATACCACACCGTGAGGGAATTTCCACCTTCAGGGTGGGTGGACATTGAGGTACTTCACTCCAAGGGTACCACGGAGGAGGTGCAGACTCCCATGGCGGGAGTGGGGCTGATGAGGAAGTATCGGTGAGAAAATCCACGAAGGCAGTGAGGGCTAGACTTTTTCTATCTGAGAGTATTTAGAAATATGTTTCTATCTATCTAACTGGTAAAATGAGAAAACACACACGCTTTGTGATGTTAACTTTCTCTTTTACTTCATCCTAAAAATGGCCTCTGACTCTTTCTGTCTCTGCATTGCTGCATATCTCAACACTGCTACATTCTATACATACAGCTACATGTCTATCTTACCATACATCTCTGTTGTTCAAATCTAGATGGTCTTTTAATACAAAAAAACAAAAACCCAGAGCCAGATATCAGGGTGAAAGCTGAAAGATCAGAGAAGCTGAACAGCCAGCCACTAGTTTTTACCTCTATGAAATCCTAAGCCTAAAGGGAGTGAGTTCTTGTTTCTTCACACCTTATATACCTTTCTCTGACCTGCCATATTACTTCTTGGAATTAAAGGCATGTGTGCTTCACAAGCAAAGTTATGAGATCTCAAGTACTGGCATTAAAGATGTGTGCCACCACTGCTTGACCTCTGTGTGTAATCTAGTGGCTGGCTCTGTCCTTTGATCCTCAGGCAAGTTTATTAGGATACACAATANATCACCACACATCTCCATATACAATTACATCTGTTTTCACACGTCTACACATCTTTCTTTTACATACGTTTATCTTCTATATCTCTTTTCTATACGGCTTCATTTTCCTTGTCTCCACACAGTTACAAATCTCTTTGGCACAGTTACATCTACACACTTCTTCTCTCTACTCTGTTAGATTCCTTCACATATTATTACATCATTTATTCACTCTTTACTCACTCATTCTTTCATTTACGTATTCTCTCATCTTACTCTCATACCTCTTCTCTGCCCAACTTTGGACAATTATATGTTACATTTTCTCTCTGTCCATTCAGCTGCATCCCTCACTTAGCATGCACACTCACACATTCACTCTTACCCTCTGCCCAGCTCTTACACTGTTCCTTCGTATCATTCGCTCTCATTAATTCTTTCACATTCCCTAACACTTCTTCTTCCTCGTCTCTCACTCAGTGCACACACACACTTCACTCATATTCTGCACAATTTCCTCCTCTACACTGTCACTGCCCTCATCTCTCACTCAGCACACACACACACTTTACTCACATTCTGAAGCAGCTCTCACATAGCTCTACACAGCCGTCTCTCTCCATACCACCACCTCTGCTCTCTCTCAGTCAAACTCTGAACAATTATAAGTTACATTTTCAGGGACCAAACCACTCTCAAAACACAAGATACACCACATAGTTTCTCTTAGGCTAGTAATGTCACATTGCCCAACATAGCTCTAAGTTGGTGAGGGGTCCCAGACATTAAACAATTAGCTGACCCTTGAGTGGTCAGGGTATGTACAAAAAGGGAGCTATTGCAAGGACTATGTCTTGATGTAAACAGCCTGGCCTTGATTTAGCAATAAACAACACCTGGGAATTAGTCTTTGTGTATATTCTGTAGGGGCAGCTTAGTCTGTTTTGGACTTGTTCTAAGGTCTTGGCAAAATGTGTAAAATACTGTCTTTGAAACTGAGAATACTGTTACTTTCCTATGTCAATAATGAATAATATTCTGGTAATATTTCTGTTCATCAGAATTATACAGCTTAAACAGAAATCCATAGCTAAATGTGTACCCAGAGATGTAAAACACACTACCAAAGGGCTGTGGAAAGCACCCCACAGCTGTTCTTATTAGGGAGGTATAATGGTGGCACACGAGAAAGTTACAGACAGAAAACAACTGGTTTCCACAGCCAGTGACCCCACAGCTTTGCCAGGTGAGGCTCCCCATCAGGGAGTTATACCTCTGGTAGGTCAACTTGTCAAACACTAGTTGTCACCTGCTGTATACTCCCATGGCCCTCAGCAAGAAAGCAGCACATAAGATCTTAACTGTGGCTGCACTGTCCTCAGCAGGTTTCGAGGGGCTTGAACTGTCTGTCTCCTTCTCATTGGATGTCATAGAGAGATCAGACATGGAAGGGGTGGAGGTGATGGAGAGGTTACCCATTTTGTACAGGGAGATAACAGGCCAGCAACAATCAGAGAGAAGATGGCAGTGAACAGGGGTGGAAAATTGTGTTGGAACATTATGTTTTATGCTTAGTGGGAGACTACTGTAGTTTCTTAGGCCACAACCGTATGCCCACATGGACAAGGGACAGTGTTCAGGAGCTGAGCTTTGGTTCCATCTCCTGAGGGGTCAGCCCTTATGTGGAGGCACCAGGTGAACCAAAACAGAAAAAAAAAGTGCCTTCCTAAACAGACAGGCAGACAAACATGACAGACAACACAAAAGAAGGAAAGAAAGGGAGGGGTCCCAATGCTTACCTGCCAAAGGGACCAAAAACACACAACATGGAGGGGCCTTCTCATAGAAACATACTGTCTTGAGGGCACTGTCTAGCACCGCAAGTAAGGGAGGGAGATGACCAGAACCTGTTTGGGCACCAGATGTTGCTGGGTCCTAACAGCTCTCTTTGGAGAGATGGTGAGAAGGCGCAGCATCAACAGCACAGACGCCAGAAGTCAGGTAAAAGGCAATCAGCAGGCTCATTTATTCAGCAATGGAGAGAGCCTTATATACCCTCCTCCCAGCACCCAGGCTGCATCCCAAGCCCTGTCTCTTATACACATCTAGATGTGTATAAGAGACAGGATGGTGAGAAGGCGCAGCATCAACAGCACAGACGCCAGAAGTCAGGTAAAAGGCAACAGCAGACTCTTTTATTCAATAATGGGGAAGGCCTTATATACCTGTCTCTTATACACATCTAGATGTGTATAAGAGACAGCTATTAGAATGACTGACTGTGGTCCAGCTGACCCATCAGTGGTTGCCTGTGAACAGAAAGTGGTCTAAGAATCTAGTACCTGTTCAGTCCACAAGCCTGGTTGTTTCAGCTGGTCTTCAGTAGATGCTGGAATCCCAAAGAAGTAGGCTCAAATGCCAGCAAAGGAATAGACTTACTAGTAAGGCAAGAGCAAGCAGGCAGAGAGAGAGGCTCCCTTCTTTCATGTCCTGTATAGGCTTCTAACAGAAAATGTGGCCCAGATTAGAGGTGTATCTTCCCACCTCAAAAAATCTGGATTAGAAGTGCATCTTCCGCCAGGTGGTGGTGGCACATGCCTTTAATCCCAGCACTCAGAAGGCAGAGGCAGGCAGATCTCTGTGAGTTCAAGGCCAGCCTGTGCTACTGAGTGAGTTCCAGGAAAGGCGCCAAAGCTACACAGAGAAACCCTATCTCAAAAAAAAAAAAAAAAGAAGTGCATCTCCCCACTTTAAATTAAGCAGAAATTCCTCACAGGTGTGCCCTCCATTTTCTTTTTGGTTTTACTTAATTCCAGGTGTAATCAAGTTGACAACCAAGAACAGCCATCACAGGGGCTGATGAGATGTTTCAATGTCAACCCTAAAGACCTATGTTCAGTCCCCTGGATTCACATTGCAGAGAATTGATTCTATAGCTTGTCCAGTGACCTTCCCATGAATGCCTGCACACTTGTGCATACATGCACACACAACCACAAATAAATAAATGCAACAAAAAACAACATTGTCTCTACAAGTAATTTTCACAGCAATTGCTATTAGTTGTGTTGAAATCTTTGACTCTCACCAGTTGAGAATCTTCAATTAGACTCTAGTATTGACACAAAAACCATTCTCATCTCAAAGAAATGGAAGAAACTTTATTCTGACCTAAATATGAGTGATCATGTTCCACAAGTGCAGATTGGGTTATGTAAGATGAATTTNTAACCAGTCTTATTAATAAACACACAGAACAAGAAATAAGGGTGAAAATCTGACAGAGATCAGAGGAATCAGGAGCAAGCCACCAGCTAGCCTCACCTCACCAATGCTGCCGCTACTTCCAAAGAGCAAAGCGAAGAGAAGAGAGCGACTTCCTGTCTAACCTGGCTTTTTATGCCTGTCCATTCTGCTAACTCATTTCCTATCCTCACCAAGCTACATCACTTCCTGTCTGTCTGCACGGACCTCCAGAACTCTATGGCTGATGCTGGGACTAAAGGTGTGTGGCACCAACCCCTTCCACTAGTTCCCAATGTGACCTTGGAGTCACAGAGAAACAAACGGATTAAGGACATGTGCTAACTTGCATGACTCTTGTTTTACTACTAGTGGCTGGCTGCCCCGTTTTTCCTCCAATCCTCAGATAAATTTTATTGAGGAACACAGATAAAATATCACCACAGGGTTACCTCAAATAACATGTTCCAATGTATAGTCAACAACAAGAACTTTTTATAATAGAGCAAAAGAAGTTCATAAATCAGCTGGAAAGTGGTGGTGCACACCTTTAATCCCAGTGCTTGGTCCACAAAGCGAGTTCCAGTATAGCCAGGGATATACAGAGAAACACTGTCTCAGGGGGAAAAAAAGGTAAATCAAGGCATTTACCAAATACATGGTGGGGACAGCAGGTGGGAAGGTTGCCATAAAGTGAAGAAGACTGTGCTGTTACAGATTCAGTCTGATGGCTTGATGGCTTGGCTTTCCCATTGTTGGAAGCTGGTGGGTGGTCTACTAAGAATACACCCCAAAGGTTTTATGGGAGTCAAGAGCATGTTAGTTCCACCACAGAGATGGGCAGCATGTGGTTACTAGGTGGATTATAGAAAGTCCCAAATGCCTTGGGCTGTGGATCTACAACATTCCAGCTCTCCATAGACATCTGATCAATCAGCTTTTTAGAATCATCCTCACTTTTGTTGGCTTTTTCTGGGATCTTCTATTCACACTGGAGTTGAGAGCTCCTATCCTTTCCCACATTCCTTGGTGTATATTCACATGTGCATTTGTGCATATGATGAGAGTGTGGAACATGTGCATGCCAAGGTGTATGTGGAAGTCAGAGGACAACTTTGTGGAGTGGCTCCTCCTACCTTTATGTGGGTTGCAGGCATTGAACTCAGGTATTTGAGCTCACATAGCCAAGTCTTTCCTGTCTTTTTAATCCCATCTTAGCCCCTCCTGAGAACCATTCTTATAGGCCAAGATGCCTTCATACTTAGGTTTTCTGTAGATGTCAGCTTCTGTCCTGACTGAGTAGTGAGACTTTAATGATTTTGAAGTTCACTTACTGCTGTAGTATAACTTTTTCCTCTGAGCATAACACGAACATCCCATAACCTTCAGTGAACAGAGATAACCCTGGCCTGAGGGTGGAAGTTTCTATCCCACTACCAACTCCCAAGTATCAAGCAGCCATGTCCCAAATTACCATACAGAGGTTTATATTAATTATAAATGCTCAACCAGTAGTTCAGGCTTATTACTAACTAGCTCTGACACTTAAATTAACCCTTAGTCCTTATCTATGTTTAGCTACGTGGCTTGGTACCTTTTCTTAGTACATCATTCTCATCATGCTTCCTCTGCATCTGGCTGGCAACTCCTGACTCCACCCTTCCACTTCCCAGCATTTTTAATTTGCCTATACTTCCTGCCTGGCTACTAGCCAATCAGTGTTTTATTAAACCAATTAGCATGACAAATCTTTAAGTGTACAAGAGGATTATTCCATAGCATTTCCCCCTTTTTGTTTAATTAAAAAGGACAGTTTTAACTTTAACATAGTAAGATTACACACAACAAAACAGTTATTAAGAATTACAATAACACTATCTAGTCCATTTGTATTTGGCAAAATTAGAGAAAATACTTAATTATTTGTCTTATCTTGGTGAGTCTAAAGTTTTATATCTAACTTACTTTCTATTATAGCTAAGGAAAACNATAATTATAACTATTTAGTCTTCAACTCCATCAAAGACCCCAGAAGAGCAAAATGTTACCTAATGACAAGGACCTCCAGCTGTCTGGACAGTCACCCAAAGTTCCTCTGCAATGTTGGAGCATCTGACTCTGGCCTACAGGCCTAGCACATTTGACAGAATTTCCTGTGAAGCAGGATTTTTGAAGGGCTGTCTCTCCTTGTCTTGACAAAGTTATGCAGTCACATTCTTTTGTGTCCTGCTTGTCCAATTTTGACAGCATACTGTCATCAGTTAAGACAAAGACAATTTCTTGCCCAGTGGCTAACTTTTGCCACAAAGAAAGTAAATTCCATATGGAGTTTCTTTGATGCCCATCATCCTCTCTGAAGTAGATTAGTACTGCAAGGAGCAGATGTGTCTCACTGTCAAGAAAAGTCTAAGTTCTTAAAATATTTTAAATGCCATATTCTGTAGGTCTTGGAAGTGTTTGAAGATTGCCTATCTATCTGAAATATATCTCTATATGACCTTGAAAACATATCTAACATGATTATAAGTTTGCTATTATAGATGACTATTAATCTGTATTTCTTAATTATATATTATATTTTAAATGAGCTGCATGAACACAATACCTCAAACAAGAATAGAAATATACATATAGTATAACAAAATTAACTTTAAAATTGTATCAATAAACTAAAATCCATATCAATATAAAATATGTAAGATTAAGAGTTGCTTTTTTTAGTAAAGTAGATTAAATTATCTACCCTTTTATCCTATCATTTCTATATTGCCTCTTTTTCTTTTCAAAACAAGATCCCTAAATCTAATCTCCTTTGTTCAGCTTTTCTCCTGACCATTATCTATAACAACTTGTAACCAATGCCGCTAAACAATGACAAACATTTATAATTTATTTTTGGGAATGTGGGTGTAGTACTCTAGACTACTTCCTGCTGATTGGGGGCACTGGTAATCCTGGAGGGACCCTGAGAAAATTTAGGATTATGGTCAAGTCCTGACTGGAGTATTCTGTGAGGCTGGATCATCTCAGCCAGAAACCTTGAAGCTGTTCTGGATGCAGAACTCAGAAGAAACTGAAATAGAGGTGCTCTGAAATGTTGGATCATCAGGGCCATCTGTTCCTATCAGAGATTTTTCAGGGGTCTTCCTCGATCAAAACTGATTTTTGTTAACCCAGCATGAATCCAGAGCCTCTCTTAGAAATAAAAGCATAACCTCTTCTCCAAAGTAACATATCTTTTGATTTAAATTTTGAAGTCACTGCATTTTCAAAATATATAGGTTGGTTAATCCAACAACATTTATTATCAAATGTCTCTTAGCAGCTGTTGCTCCTTCCTCAGCTGTCAAACAATTCAAAGACAACATAATGACATACAGTATCCAGACTCTCTGTGATTTTCCATCTTTATGGGGCTTTTTTTATATTACTTTACTCCTTTTTAAGGTCTTTATTATTTTAAAACTATGTATTTCATTTTTATGATTATCTATACCTTCTCTTTACTCTCCCAAGCCTATGTATATTTTTAAACACACTTTAAACTGTTTAAAGGGGTTTCTTTGTCTGAATCTGTCTTTACTGCATACCTCTATCTTTTTCTGAACATATGACTCTTTAAAACTGCTAAGCAGGTATGGCTAGGACCAAAGTGGTGGCTTTAGCGGCTGGCTATGCCCTGCTCCTTAGTCTGTGAGAGCTTAGCTTCATGGTGGAGGTACTGGTGGGATCCATGTTTACAATTAGAGCTCTGGGGAGTTTTTGGGTCCATGCTGCCACCAAGTAGAGTGTTACTCACTGCTCATAAACCCCATTTAAGTGTTCAGTAGCAGGACCTCCCAAAAAAGCCACCAGTGCTGCCAACACAAACCAGGAAACTGTGTCTTAGTTTCAGGAGATCTCATTTGTTAATTGTTGCTTTCAGTGTCTGTGCTACTGGTGTTATATTTAGGAAGTGGTCTCCTGTGCCAATGCATTCAAGAGTACTTCCAACTTCTTGTTCTACCAAGTCCAATGTAACTGGATTTATGTTAAGCTCTTTGATCTACTTGGACTTGAGTTTTGTGCATGACAACAGATATGGATCTATTTGCAATCTTCTACACGTTGACATCCAGTTACACCAGCACCATTTGCTGAAGATGCTTTCTTTTTTCCATTGTATAGTTTTGGCTTCTTTGTCAAAAATCAGGTGTTCATACATGTGCAGATTAATGTCAGGGTCTTCAATTTGATTCCATTGGTCCATATGTTGGTTTTTATGCCAGTACCAAGCTGTTTTTATCACTATAGCTCTATAGTAGAGTTTGAGTTCAGGGATCATGATGCCTCCAGAGGCGGCTTTATTGTATAGGATTCTTTTAGCTATCCTGGATTTTTTGTTTTTCCATATGAAGTTGAGTATTGTTCTTTCTAGGTCTGTGAAGAATTGTGTTGTGATATTGATGGGGATTGCATTGAATCTATAGATTGCTTTTGGTAAGATTGTCATTTTTACTATGTTAATCCTACCTATCCATGAGCATGGGAGATCTTTCCATTTTCTGATATCTTCTTCAATTTCTTTCTTCAGGGACTTAAAGTTCTTGTTATACAGGTCTTTCACTTACTTAGTTAGCGTTACCCCGAGGTATTTTATATTATTTGTGGCTATTGTAAAGGGTAATGTTTCTCTGATTTCTTTCTCAGAGCATTTATCATTTGTATAAAGGAGGGATACTGATTNTTTTGAGTTGATCTTGTATCCTGCCACATTACTGAAGGTGTTTATCAGCTGTAGGAGTTCCCTGGTAGAGTTTGTGGGGTCCTTATGTATACTATCATATCATCTGCAAATAGTAAAAGTTTTACTTCTTCCTTTCCAATTTGTATCCCCTTGATCTCCTTTTGTTGTCTTATTGCTCTAGCTAGAATTTCAAGTACTATTTTGAATAAACATGGGGAGAGTGGACTGCCTTGTCTTGTTCCTGATTTTAGTGGAATCACTTTGTGGTTCTGTCCATTTAATTTGATGGTGGCTGTTGGCTTGCTGTAAATTGCCTTTATTATGTTTAGGTATGTTCCTTGTATTCTCTATCTCTCCAGGACCTTTATCATGTTGGATTTTGTCAAAGGCTTTTTCAGCATCTAATGAAAAGATCATGTGGTTTTTTTCTTTCAGTTTGTTTATGTTTCTTTCAGTTTCTTTCAGTGTATTACATTGACAGATTTTCGTATGTTGAACCATCCTTGCATCCCTGGGATGAAGCCTAATTGGTCATGGTGGATAATTTTTTTGATGTGTTTTTGGATTTGGTTTGCCAATATTTTATTGAGTATTTTTGCAACAATGTTCATGAAATACACTCACAAATACAGAACAGAGTAGACAGCTGAAGTAGTCCTCTGATCTGATCAGGAGCGAATCCACCTCACNGGCAGCAGGGAAAAGGGGCCTGTGACCCTTCTCCATTTCCTTTTAAAAGGTCACATACAAGACAAGAAACACTGCCTCCTTTGGGCCCTATAGCCCAAGGTCATGAGTGGAGCAAATGCTACTATAGGCCCTCCTGCTCTGAGTTCTGCTCTGTGCCAGCTACCCAGGGCCTCCTGCTTGCCAGAGGGGAAGGCCCTATGTCATATGCCTTGACGGTCCCAGCCCAGATGGATATGTCTGTGTCAACAGACAATTTTTTAAATGGTACATAATTTTTATACACCTCTCTTGCAATAGAAAAGTTTCATATCTTTTGACCATTTTTTTTCTTTAGCTGAGACAACAAGAAAGATGATTTATTGTACATGTTACACTTGCCTGAAAATGAGAACAGAGCTAATTTAGAATGTCACGGGTCCAGGGCAGAGGGCCAGTGAGGACTGTTTGAACAAGGCAGTCTCTCAGAGATGTGCTCAGCAATGAAAATGTTGAAATTTCAGATCCTTTGAGACTTACTACGGACAGTAGCATATAGGCCAACTTGGATCAGCCTCCAGGCCTCCAGCACCCCTATTTCTGTTTCTTCAGCTGCAGTGTATGCACTGGCTAGCTTACATGAACCTCTGCCTGCACACTCACTTCTCTCCTGTCTTCCTCTCATGGCACAGGAGTTTAAAGGAAGGTAGTACTAAGAACAAGTTTTTAACCATTTCTCATTGGGATATTGGGGGGGGTTAATTCTGTTTTTGTTTTTTCTCATATATCTGAAATAGTTTTTTTGTGCATTATTAGGAGAACTTCTGTCATTATGTTACATGCCTATAATCTAGTACTTGCAAAGCAGAGGCAAGAGGATCAGGAGGTCAAGAACAGCTTTGGCTGCATAACAAATTTGATTGTTTGCTTTTAATTTTTTTAGGGGGGGACACTCATTATGCTGGCCTGAAACTCACTATGTTAGCCCAACCTGGCCTCAAGACCCCTGCCTGCCTAAGTCTCCCAAGAACTAGGATTATAAATGTGCCTGGCCACACCTGGCATATACAGCAAGTTTGAGGCCAGCCTTGTCTCACAAACAAACAAACAAACCAAGCGGATTTGTTTCATATGTTGCAATAATGTTTCTCATTTTTTTTTGAATCTAATAAAAAACAAGTTTTCCATCTGAGTGTGTTAGTCCTCACCTGTGATCTCAGTACTTGGGAAGCAGGATTTCTGCATGTTGGAAGCCAGCTTCATTCATATAGTGAGTTTGAGAACAGCCAGGGCTACATAGCAAGATGCTGTCTCAAAACAAGAAAAGAATATAAATATAAGGTTTTTGTTTTTAATTGAAAATTAGAAATTTTTGTATCATATGTGACACACTTCAGAGTGGAGTATACATTGCAGTGACTAATTAAGATAATTGACATATGCACTGCTTCCCTTTGTCTTGTGTGGTATCTTTTAATTTATTCCTTGTATCTTTCACTTATTGGAGTTTTATATTTCCTTGAGACTTTAATTATCTCCTGCAGTGGACACCTGTGCTCCAGACAGCATTTGGATGTGGTAAGGGGTGCAGGTTGTCAATTACTAAGAAGAGGTAAAAGAAGATGGGGTTATGATTTTAGACTAAAATACTGTGACAGCTGAGGTGGATTACTGTCATGTATTGTTCTGTTTTCCCGTCTGCAAAACTGGCTCAAAATAGAAATCCCACAGTGCTCTTGAGCTGGTCCTTTTATAGAAAGCTGGTGGTGTGGTTGCTGATGAGCCTGTGGGCCACAAAGTGCCATCCAGCTCATGCCAAAACACTTGGCATTAGAGTGTTACCTCCAGCCTCTTCCATGTGCTTTTCAGTTCTGCTAGGAGCAGATAACTGTGAAGCACAGGTTCCTCTTTTCTTTTTTCTTAAATGTGGGCAGTGAGGATTCCTCAGGCTTATACATGGTCTCGTTATTTCAAATGCTTGAATTCAGCTTTCTCCTTAAAACATGAGGCTTTTCTTATTATTCAGTATTTGAGGTTCTTATAATCAGGATGCTCACATGAATAATGTGTTTATCATGAAATTAAAATAAACTCAGAACAGATTCCCACTCTTACATGTGGATGCAGTTATATATGTGGTGTGTGTTATAGTATTTTCAATGTTTCAACAGTAATGCCAAACAGTCTTGAAGTATCACAGCTCAGTTTGGCAACTGTGTTATTCTTCTCTACTACACATGAACACAGTTCCACATTAAAGATACACATAACAGGGCTGGAGAGATGGCACTAGCTGCTCTTCCAGAGGTCATGAGTTCAATTCCCAGCAACTGTGGTAATATTTTATTTGTGCTCTAACAAATAAAGCTTACCTGGGGATCAGAGGTCAAAGCCAGCCACTATATTAAACAGAGGTCAGGCAGTGGTAGCACATGCCTTTAATCCTAGCATTCAGGACACAGAGATTCATCTGGATCTCTGTGAGCTCAAGGCCACATTGGGAACAGAGCCAGGCATGGTGGCACACATCTTTTTTTTTTTTA
>LZPO01044483.1:156963-195842 GCA_001675575.1 Neotoma lepida | reverse complement strand
TACTTCCTTCTTTAGGTTGGGAAAGTTTTCTTCTATGATTTTGTTGAATATATTTTCTGTGCCTTTGAGTTGGTATTCTTCTCCTTCTTCTATCCCTATTATTCTTAGGTTTGGTCTTTTCATGGTATCCCAAATTTCCTGGACGTTTTGTGTTATGATTTTTTTGGTCTTAGTGTTTTCTTTGACTGANGAATCTGTTTTGTCTATTGTGTCTTCAACGTCAGAGACTCTCTGTTCTATCTCTTGCACTCTGTTGTTTATACTTGCATCTATAGTTCCTGTTCGTTTACTTAGAGTTTCCATTTCCAGCATTCCCTCTGATTGAGTCTTCTTTATTGTCTCGATTTCTGTTTTCAAATCTTGATCCGTTTCCTTTATTAGTTTTATTGCTTTTTCTTGGCTTTCTTTGATTTCTTCGAATTTTTTGTTTGTATTTTCCTCCATTCCTTTAAGAGAATTTTTGATTTCCTCTATAAGGGAATTTTTTATTTCCTCTACAAGGGAATTTTTCATTTCTTCTTTAAGTGAATTTTTCATTTCCTCCTTAAGGGAGTTTTTCATTTCCTCTGTAAGGGAATTTTTTATCTCCTCTTTAATGAAATTTTTCATTTCCTCTTTAAGGGACTGTATCATCTTCTTAACTTCATTTTTAAGGGCAATTTCTTCTGTTTCTTCTGTGTTGGGGTGTTCAGGTCTTGCTGATGTAGAATCACTAGGTCCTGATGGGGTCATATTTGTTTTTATGTTGACTGTATTTTTGTACTGGCATCTACCCATTTCTTCCTCCACTTGGTACAGGCAGTGTCTGTGTCTGCAGGAGGCCTCTCTTGGTCTGATTGATACTCTTGGTCCAATGGGAGCTCTTGGTCTAATTAGGGCTGATGGAATCTCTTGGTCCCAATCAGCACTGGCCAGCTCTCTTGGTCCCAATCAGCACCGGCAGGCTCTGTCTCCCAGGAGAGTGGAGTTTGCAGGAGGTGGGGTTTCAGGGTTACAGGATTTGGTGGGGGGATGGTGTTGGTCTAAGCAGTCCGCAGGAGACCAGCCTACTGGCCTGAAACTGGGACTGCAATGGCTGGTGGTGTAGGGGCATAGGGCTGTGGCCCTGGACCCAGAACCGAGAGGCTGGGGTGTTCTGCTAAGGGGATACTCACCTCCTGGTCCCAATCAGCACTGGCCAGTGGCACACACCTTTAATCCCACCACTAGTTAACCGTAGAGGTCTGGAGGTCTGTACAGACAGACAGGAAATGATAGAGCTGGACAGAAAGAGGAAGTGATGTAGCTGGGTGGAAAGAGGAAGTAAGATGGCAGGGCACAGAAAGGTATATAATGTGTGAGTATACAGGACATAGCTCTCTTGGGCTGAGGATTTCCTAAGAGTAAGAACTTGTGGCTGGCTGTTCTATCCCTCTGATCTTTCCGCTTTCACCTCAATATCTGGCTCCAGGTTTTTTATTAATAAGACCTTTTAGCAATTCTCGTTACATCTGGTGACATGGTGCCAAGTATTTTTTTATATGTGTTCTGTGGTAAAAATATGTGTTGACAGGTAGCTAGACTGATCATGAAACTTGGCTATTGTGACTAGTGCCACAGTAAACATGACTATACAGAAATGTGTTTGCATTGCTGATTTATTTCCTTCAGATCTGTACCCAGGAATACAAAGCTGGATTACATAGCAGCTTTACTTCTAAGGACTCTGTTGTTGTTTTGTTTGTTGGAAGCAGAGGTTCANGTAACTTCTACTGGCCTTGAACTTACTGCAAGCCAAGAGTGACTTTGGACTCCTCTTGCCTCTACTTCCCAAGCACTGGTGTTACAGGCATGTGCCACTATGCCCTTTTTGTATGGTATTGGGGCTTGAAACCATTGCTTTGTTCATGCTAAACAAGCATTCCGTCAACCAAACTATATCCCAGCCCCTATGCAATTCCTTTATTTCTTAACCTAATACAATGCTACAGCTGTGATTAAAAATTCTTTTTATGTGTATGAGTGTTTTTTCTACTGTATGTGCACTGCTAGTATGTGCCTAGTGTCCACAGAGGCCAGGAAAAAGCACTGGGTCCCTGAAACTGAAGTTATGGCCAGATGTGAACTGCCATACATGTGCTGGGGACTGAGCCTCTCCTCCATAAGAGAGGCCCCCTCTATGAAGTTTTTAATCTCTTATGTTTATTGTTTTTTTTAAAGGTAAGATTCATTCATAGCCTGGTTCTCACTATGTACACCCAGACTGACCTCCAACCTTCAGTGATTCACCTGCCTCTACCTCCAAGGCACTGGAATTATAGGGGTGAGCCAACCTTGCCCAGCTCTCATCTTTTAACTGTAGTGTTTCACATCCCTTATGTAAATGAGCTCATAACATATTTTAAAATTCTCTGGGGAACATGTGAACAAGTTCTACTCTCTCATCAGGTCCTAACAATAAATCCAAAACACAATTCCATCAAAGTTTATGTGATATGGTGTTTGAAAGAAAATGTCTCCCAAAGGGAGTGGCACTATTTGGAGGTGTGGACTTGTTGGAGTAGGTATGGCTCTGTTAGAGGAAGTGTGTCACTGTTGGGGCAGGCTTTGAGGTCTCTTTTGCTTAAGCTTCCCTCAGTATGATACTCAGTCCACTTTCTGTTGCCTTTTGATAGAGATGTAGCCAGCACCATGTCTGCCTGCATGCCCCCATACTCCCTGCCATGATGATAAGGGACTGAACCTCTGAACTGTAAGCAATCCACCTCAGTTAAATGTTTTCCTTTATAAGAGTTGCCATGGTCATAGTGTCTCTTCACAGCAATAGGAACTCTAACTAATACACCTGAGGAACTAATATATTTATTGGGCTTACTGATAAAGCGAGGGTGGTGGGTTATTGTCAGGAGTGTGGGTGAGCCAAAAGTGGTTTCACTGAAGGTCTTCACCCAGCATGGATGATAGCTCTCCCATAGCTGCATAAGTCAGCCCTGCTTCTTCTACTCTTCCCCAGCCTATAAGCTCCCAAGGTCATACAATTATCTCAGAATTGTGTGCAAATGGCTGGGAGGAGTGGCCAGATACTCAGGTGCTCAGAGCTTCCTAACTTAGTAGAGGACTGGAAAAATGATTGTGACTTTTGTAGGCATCAATCTCCTTACTTTTACAAATGAATCTCTAATGTTTGACACTAAAAGACTATGTTTAATTTAGATCATAGCTGAGTATAAATCCCTAGCACTCCGGAGGTAGAGGGGGAGGATCTCTGTGAGTTTGGGACCATCCTGGTCTACGTAGTTCCAGAACAGCCAAGACTATATAGTGAGACCCTATCTTGAAAACAGCAGCAACAATAACAAAGAATTTGGATCATATAATAAAGTATCTGACATAATCAACTTGAAGAGAGAAAGATAGTTTCTGAGGTTTCAGTCCTCCTTGATTGTAGAGGCAGAACATCATGGTGGCAGGAGGCTGTGATAGGCTACTGACCTCAAGACAGGAAAAGGAGCAAAAGGACCAGGAAAAATAGAGCCTCCCAAGCACAGGCCCCCAGTAACCTACTTTCTCCAACCAGGCCTCACTGCCTGATTTTTACCTCAGAATAGTGCCATTATATTATGACTCCATTGAGGGGTTAATCCACTGGTAGCTTAGACCCCCAGAATCCAATCACCTTCCAAGAGTCTGTGAGCTAGAACTAAGTCTCCAGGCCCGTGGCAGGTATTTCCTATTCAAACTATAAAAGACTCTGTAAACATTTGATGAATAAGTTAATGATGACCTAGTAAACAACATCTCACATTTGCCTAAAAATAAAGCATTGCTCTTTTCCGACCCTGAGGAAGTGGTAAAGGTGTGACTCCTCACAGAAGAGGGTTTTTTTTTAACTCAGGAAAAACATGCTTGAATTCTAGGTCAAATGCCTTAAAAGTTATTATTAGCAATGAGTTATTAGGTACTAATGAACTAGACATGCCATTTTAAAATATAATGTATTATCCATGTAGAATGTCACTAAGAAACTACTTAATTTCTTCTCTAAATTATTAATTCAGCTTTCAAATAGAGGGTGAAGGTCAGTACTATGATGCTGTAAGTTGCCATTAATGAAGCTATAGGAAGACTTTACGAGTTCTAAATTATAGGTTNTTCATAAAATATCCTTACCCAGTTATTACATTATATAACAGCAAAGAGCTGGAGGAGGCTTATTTGGGTTGGCAAATAACTAGTTCCCTGCCATGTCTTCAGAAGCTCCCAATGAGCCCACATTTCCAGCATTTGTGAGTACAGCATCTCAATTTCAGCATTTGTGAGTACAGCATCTCATTTTCAGCATTTGTGAGTACAGCATCTCAATTTCAGCATTTGTGAGTACAGCATCTCATTTCCAGCATTTGTGAGTACAGCATCTCATTTCCAGCATTTGTGAGTACAGCATCTCAGAATTTCCTTCCTCTTCTCAGCTTTGTGTTATTCCTCAAAAGTCTGTAAGATACTCTGCAGCTCAGTTTAAAATAGAGGAAAAGACATAGCAAAACTTGGACTTTCTAAATCCCAGCTAACTATAACCATTTGGTATAAAGTTCTATAAAACAATCCTGTTTTTACTTCTTGAGTGCACGTTGCAAAAAGCACCATGCTGGGCACAGTGACACTGCATGTTCGTTCCCACTGTATGATAACTTGCTTATTTTTGGAGCAGAACATTTGTTGTTCCTATCTTGATATTTTTAGAGTCACATGTAGCCCAGGCTGGCCTCAGACTTGCTCTATAGCCAAGGATAACCTTGAATTCCTACTTTTCCTCCTTCACCACTCAAGCCTTGAGATTGTTGGGATTGCACACCCAACCTACATGTAGTTCATTTGTCTCTAAAATGTTCAGAGTTGTTTTCTGTTTGTTTTCTCCTTTTGTTTTACCTACATTTTTATCATTAGAGACTTTTCATTATTCTATTTGTGATATAGTTTTCTTATTTCTTTGACTTTATTTCTTTCCTTCTATATTTGTCTGTTTACTAAATTGACTATTTGTTTTCCTTTGTATTCCTTACCTATTGACCTCACCCCCTTGTTCCCTTTAACTACTGAATTTGCAAGTTTGGATAGGACACATAATTTGTAGAACATATTTTTATATGTTCTAATTTTAGTTATTCAGAGAACTGTAGCCTCAATGGCTGCTGAACTTTCCCCCTTCTTTGTTGTTCCAGCCTTGTTTGTTTGAGACAAGGACGGTCTCATTCTGAAGCCCTGGCTGGCCAGGAACTCATTATGTAGACCAGACTGACTCAAATTCACAGAGATCCATCTGCCTCTACTTTCTGAGTGCTAGATTTAAAGCCATGGACCACGATGCCCAACTTGTTTTTTGCTTTACAGGTGAGTATCTTGTATCCCAGTCTGGACTCAAGTTCTCTATATAGTGGAGCATAAACTTGAATTTCTGACCCTCTGCCCCCACTTCTGAGTGCTGGCACTACAGGCACTCTCCACCATGCCTAGTTATGCATTGTTGACTGAACTCAAGGGTTTCGTGTATGCTAGGCAAACTCTACCAACTAAGCCACAGTGCCACTCCTGCCCCTGAACATTTTTGATCCAATACTCTAGTAGTAATATCATTTGAACACTTTTCCTTTAATTTATGAATGTGTGTGGATATGACTGCAAATTGTGTACATCTACATATACACATGAATGTAAATCATTATATATAATTAAAAAACAGAGCTACAGTTAAATTTAACAAAAGGTCAGGTAAAAATATTTAGACAAAAGTGTTGTTTGTTTTTGCTTTATTGGGGGGGCCACCACTCAGTTCCCAAATAATTCACACATGGAGGCTTATTACTTCTTATAAATGTCCAGCCTTAGCTTGGCTTGTTTCTGGCAAGCTTTTTTTTAACTTAAATTATCCCATCTACCTTTTTCCTTTTTCTATTTCTGTAACATCTTTCTTTCTTACTCTGTGGTTGTTTGTGTGGCTGGGTAGCTGGCCCCTTGTTTTCTTGCTCCTTGATCTCTCCTCTCAGATTTCTCCTCCTGTTTATTTTCTTTGCCAGCCAGCCCTACCTATCTTTTCTCTTGCCTCACTATTGGCCAGTCAGCTCTTTATTGGACCATAAATGTTCAGAATTGGAACTTCATTTTGGTGGATTTTTTCTGTGATAAAGTAACACAGCTTCACAGAGTTAAACAAATGTAGCATAAAGGAATGCAATACATCTTTGCATCATTTAAGCAAATATTCCACAGCATAAACAAATGTAACACGTCTTAAAATAATATTCTACAACAAGTGTATATATATTCATGTTTGCATGTGTGTGTACAGATGCTTGTGTACATGTGTGTGGACTCTAGAGTTAGATGTCTGGTCTTACTCACTTTCCACCTTATGTGTTGAGGCAAAATCTATCAGTTGAACTCAGAGCCAGCTTGCTCTGTTGATCCTCTGTCTCCTGGGATTACAGATGGGCCACCATGCATGCCCAGCATTTACATTAGAGCTATGGATCAGAATTCTGTTCCCCACACTCACATGACACGTGTTTTACCCACTGAGCCACATCTCTAGCCAAGATACTTATATTTTGTTGAATCAAAATTGTATTTCACTTGTATTTTTAATTTTTAATATGAACAGTTGCAAATGTATGCAAAAAAGCACTGTTTCAGCAATTCTCAACATTATTTTGGCACTGAAATATCATGCCAGTATGTATGGGAAATAATTAAAGCTGGGAGGTTGTATCTAAGCCACGTTAAAGGCAAACTTGCCTTTCTATTGGCCACCAGAAAGAACTGTAAACTAAAGAAGCTAACAGCCAACTCTAAGCATCTTGTGTTGGAATAAATGTTGCTGATTCTGGCCACCAGAGGGCAGACCACTGAGAAAGAAAAGAAAGGGCAAATCTGTAGCCACCAAGATCCAGCTTCAGATCCTGCCATGTCCAGGAAACTTACTTTCTCATTAGTATTGGAGGGGAGAAGGGAGAGGCATTGTTTCAAAATATAGTCATATGTTTAGTTACCTGATAGTGTGTTCTTATCATATAGACTACCTTTTATGTTTTTCTTTTTTGTTTTTAAATACATTTTATTATTTTAAGGCCTTCAAAGTAATATATACATATATTGATTATGTATCAATCTATAAGATAATTATTTTGAATGAAAATTGAGATTTTTTGTATATTCATTTTTCCAATTGAACAACATGATGTTGGAGCTGGGGATGCAGTTCAATTGACAGTGTGTCTCCTCAGGATGTACAAAGCCCTAGGTCTGTTCCTATCACCACATAGAAGCTGGTGTGGCAGTGCTGCATATAATCCTAGCATGAGAAGAAGGCAGGGTCTGCCCTGGATACACAATGTGAACATTCAGGGTCAGTCTGCCCTCCAAAATAAATGCTTTCTCCATTCAGTTAATTCTTTGTGTCTCTCTTAAAAATTAATTTTAGATCTATTTATTTAATTTTATGTGTGAGTGTTTTGCCTTCATGTATATATGTGCATCACAGAGGACAGAAGGTTTTCCTTAAAACTGGAGATACTGATGGCTGTGAGCCATCATGTGGGTGCTGAGAAATGAACTCTTGTCCTCCGTGAGAATAACAAGTACTTTTAACTGCTGAGCCATCTCTCCAACCCCTCAATTTTGTCTCATAAATTCTGATACACTTTACCTTTAGACAGATGAATATCACTCATTAAAAAATTATATAGGAGAGCCCGCCAGCACCAATTGGACCAAGAGTCCCAGTTTCAGGCCAGTAGGCAGGTCTTCTGCAGACAGCTTGGACTATCACCATCTCCCACCAGACCCTGTAACCCTAAAGCCCCACCTCTTCCAAACCCCACCCTCCCTCGGAGACTGAAACTACCCCTGAGACAGAGCCCACCAGTGCCGATTAGACTAAGAAAGCCTACCAGCGCCAATTGGACTCAGAGCTGCTCCCTGAGACAAAGAGTCCATCAGCACCAATTGGACCAAAAGCCCTAATAAGACCAAGAACTCCATTGGACCAAGAGAGGCTCTCTCAGACACAGACACCACTTGCACCAAGTGGAGGAAGAGATGGGTAGACGCCAGCGCAAAAATATAGTCAACAACATAAAGATGAATATGGCTCTATCAGAACCTAGGGTTCTACATCAAAAATACCCAAACATCCCAACACGGAAAAAACAGAAGAAATTGACCTTAAAAATGACTTTAGGAAGATGATAGAGGCCCTTAAAGAGGAAATGAAAACTTCCCTTAAAGAAATCAAAGAAAAGACAAACAAAAAATTGGAAGAAAATCAATAAAGAAATTGAGGAAAAGACAAACAAAAAATTGGAAGAAATCAATAAATCCCTTAACGAAAGCCAAGAAAAAGCAATTAAACAGGTGAAGGAAACAGTCCAATATTTGAAAACTGAAATAGAGACAATAAAGTAGACACAAACTGAGAGAATGCTGGAAATGGAAAATCTGAGTAAATGAACAGGAACTACAGATACAAGCATAACCAACAGAATGCAAGAGATGGAAGAGAGAATCTCTGGTGTTGAAGATACATAGAAGAAATAGACTTGTCAGTCAAAGAAAACACTAAAACAAAAAAGGCATAATACAAAACGTCCAGCAAATGTGGGACACCATGAAAAGACCAAACCTAAGAATAATAGGGATAGAAGAAGGAGAATATCAACTCATTGGCACAGAAAATATATTCAACAAAATCATAGAAGAAAACTTTCCCAACCTAAAGAAGGAAATGCCTATGAAGATACAAGAAGCTTACAGAACACCAATAGGCTGGATCCAAAAAAAAAAAAATCCCCTTGCCACATGATAATCAAACCATTAAATGTACAGAATAAATAAAACATATTAAGAGCTGCAAAGGAAAAAGGCCAGGTAACATATAAAGGCAGACCCATCAGAATAACACTTGACTTCTCAATGGAGACTATCAAAGCCAGAAGGTCCTGGACAGGCATTATGCAGACACTAAGAGACCATGGATGCTAAACCAGACTATTATATCCAGCAAAACTCTCAATCACCATACACGGAGTAAACAAAATATTCCATGATAAGACCAGATTTAAATATTACCTATTGACAAATCTAGACCTACAGAAAGCAGTAGAAGGAAAAATCCAACCGAAGGAAGTTAGACACACCCTTGAAAACACAGGCAATAGATAATCCCATACCAACAAATACCAAAGAAGAAAAACACATAACACTACCACCAAAAAATAACAGGAATTAACAATCACTGGTCATTGATATCCATTAATATCAATGGTCTCAATTCACCTATAAAAAGACACAGGCTAATAGAATGGATATGAAAACAGGACCATCCTTCTGCTGCATGCAAGAAACACACCTCAACTTCAAAGACAGACACTACCTCAGAGTAAAAGACTGGGAAAAGACTTTCCAGTCAAATGGACTTAAGAAACAAGCTGGTGTATCTATCCTAATATCTAATAAAATAGACTTCAAACTAAAATCAATCTAAAGAGATCGAGAAGGACATTACATTTTTATCACAGAAAAAATCCACCAAAATGAAGTTCCAATTCTGAACATTTATGCCCCAAATGCAAGGGCACCCACATTTGTAAAAGAAACATTACTAAAGCTCAAATCTCACATCAAACCCCGCATACTAGTAGTAGGAGATATCAACACCCCACTCTCACCACTGGATAGATCTGCCAGACTGAAACGTCACAGAGAAATAAGGGACCTAACAGAAGTTATGACTCAAATGGACTTAATAGATAAGTACTCTAACAAAAAGAATATACCTTCTCCTCAGCACACCATGGAACCTTCTTTAAAATTGACCAAGTTTGGTCACAAAGCAAATCTCAACAGATACAAAAAAATTGGAATAACCTCCTGTATTTCATCAGACCACCATGGCTTAAAGTTAGATTTCAACAACAACAAAAATTACAGAAAGCCTACAATCTCATGGAAACTGAATAATGCCCAAATGAATCACCAATGGGTCAAGGAAGAAATAAAGAAAGAAATTAAGGATTTCCTAGAATTCAATGAAAATGAATGTACAACATACCCAAACTTATGGGACACTATGAAAGCACTGCTAAGAAGAGAATTCATAGCACTAAATGCCCACATAAAGAAGATGGAGAAATCTCACACTAGCAACTTAACAGCACACATGAAAGCTCTAGAACAAAAGAAGCAAACTCATCCAGGCGGAATAGATGACAGGAAATAATAAAATGGAGNGTTGAAATCAATGAAATAGAAACAAAGAGAACAATATAAAGAATCAATGAAACAAAGAGTTGGTTCTTTGAGAAAATCAACAAGATAGACAAGTCCTTATCCAAATTAACCAAAAGGCAAAGAGAGGCATCCAAATGAACAAAATCAGAAATGAAAAGGGAGACATAACAACAGACGAGGAAATCCAGAGAATCATCAGGTCATACTTCAAAACCTGTACTCCACAAAACTGGAAAATCTGAAAAATGGACAATTTTCTGGATAGGTACCACATACCAAAGTTAAATCAAGACCAGATTGTAAGACGAATTTCTAAACGGTCTTATTAATAAACACACAGAACAAGAAATAGGGGTGAAAATCTGACAGAGATCAGAGGAATTAGAAACAAGCCACCAGCTAGCCTCACCTCACCAATGCTGCCGATGCATCCAAAGAGAGCGAAGCAAAGAGAAGAGAGAGTGACTTCCTGTCTAACTGGGCTTATGCCTGTTCATTCTGCTAACTCATTTCCTATATCCACCAAACTACATCACTTCCTGTCTGTCTGCACAGACCTCCAGAACTCTATTGCTGATGCTGGGATTAAAGGCGTGTGCCACCACCATCTATCACTAGTTCCCTAATGTGCCCTTGGATTCACAGAGAACCAGACAGATTAAGGGCATGTGCTAACTTGCATGACTTTTGTTTTTACTACTAGCAGCTGGCTGCCCATTTTTCTCCGATCCTCAGATAAATTTTATTGGGAGACACAGATAAAATACCACCACATTTTCCCTTTTTCTCTAAATAAAAAATAAAAATAAAAAACTATAACTAATTTAAGAAAAACTATATACAATTAGTACAATACCTATATACAGTATATACAAGCAATTAATACATCAACAATGTCTAGTCCATTTGCATTTGACAAATTCAGAGAAAATACTTCATTATCTATCCTAGTTGGGTGAGTTCTAAATGTACCTAACTCACTTTTTATCCTAACATATTACTAACAGAAAACTATCTTATGATACCTTTCAAACTTATATGTCTTTCAAACTTACATATTTAGCATCTTTTGGTGAGTTCCTTTTCTGAAATTTCTTAAGAAAAACTACAACTATCTAATCTTCAACTCCCTCAGAGACCCGAGAAGGAAATAATGTTGCCTAGTAAAACAAGAAGTGCAAACAAGTGACTTCCAAAGAATATGAGTTGACAGAAACAGCAGGCTGCCTGGACAGTCACCCGAGGTTTCTCTGCAATGTTGGGGCATCATCTTCAGCCCATAGGCTTAGCGTATTTGACAGACTCATTTGTGAAGCAGGATGTATTCAAGGTCTACAGCTCGATCCCACATTTGGTGCGAGTATTCCATGGACCAGATAAACTTAAATTCCTCCAGTGTCTCTGGAAATTGCTGGCGTTTTTGGAATTCAGCTTCCCATTTTTTCTTGGCTTGTGGGTGGTTTCACCTCCTTTATTAAATGCCAGTATATCATTGAGAGGCCAGACTCCATCAGCCTAGTTATTCCTCCAAGAATAACTGTTCAACTGCTGTTCCATTGTACACCAGAAGCCATCAGCCCACTGCCTGTGCCACTGCCTTCGAAAGAAGAGGCACTGTACCTTTTCTGGATTGCAAAATCACTACAGCGATGGTGCCATATTGTCTTGGCCTTAAAGGATGCCTGTTGCCAAAGCTCCAACCACACTTGTCTTGGCAAAGATCTGTAATCCTTTATTTTGTGTCCTGTTCGTCAATTTTGTTTTTTTTCTTGAACAGCATACTGTCAGTAGTCAATATGAGGGCACTTCCTTGCCAAGTGGCTAACTTTTGCCACATGAAAGTTAATTCCATATGCAGTCTCTTCAATGCCCATATCTTCTCTGAAACAGATTGGTGCTGCCAGGAGCTGCCGACATGTCTCATAGTCATAAAAAAGAAAAAAAATCTAAGTTATTAAAACATTTTAAATGCCATATTCTGCAAATCTCTGAAGGGTCTGAAGAACCTATCTATCTAAATTATATCTCTGTTTAACCTTGAAAACACCTAATATGACTACAAGTTTGATTGTAATGACTAACCACAAACTTTCATTTCTCTATATCCTAATAGTTGATAATAATAAATTTTAAGAATTAGCAAATTGCATAATATTGTTAAATGAACTGTATAGGTACAATACCTTGAACAAGATTAGAAATATACATACAGTATTTTCTAACAAAATCAATCTCAAATTTGTATAAATATATATTTGCATACAAAAATCCAATGCAATGTAAAATATTTAAAACTAGTAATTGCCTTTTAAAAATAGATTCAATAATCTACCTTTTTATCTATATAATATCTATATCTTCTTTTTTTTAAAACAAGAACCCTGAATCTAATTTCCTTTGTTTAACCCTTTTCCTGACCATTAGCAATAGCAACTTGTAACCAACCATCCTAACCAATAAAAATTATCTCAAACCCAAAACCCATTGAAAAACCAAAAACTACCCACCCCACTTCTTGGGAATGTGGGCATCATTTTCTTAAAATTGCTTCCTGCTGTTTGTGGGCAAAGATATCTTTAGGGGATGTTGAAAAGAAAAGTTTTTGGTTAATTGTCAAGTCTGCAGTGGTAACACAAATAAAAAGCATTAGTTAATTTTAAATTGGATGGTCATGCTGGATGATGAACTATCACCTCTTCTAATTAAGAGGCATCTCTTATTCAAATCCAATCTTCATCAATTTTGATGGTATCCACAGCTTTTCTTCTCCTGTAGAAACAAAAGCAAAACCTCGTCCCNAGCGTAGCACATATCCTGGTTTCCATTCTGAGGTCAGCACATCCTTAAAGTATANAGGCTGGTTTAATTCTGAAGTTTTTTCTATTATCCAATGTNTCTCNGCAGCTGTTGTTCCTTTCTCATTAGCATTGAGAAAATTCAAAGTTAATAGAGCATTATGTAATCTATTTCTGGGGGTTTTTGTTACCCCTTTCTGTTTATTTAGCATTTCCTTTAGAGTTTGATTTGATCTTTCTATGACTGCTTGGCCTGTAGGATTATGTGGTATACCAGTAACATGCTTTATATTGTAATAAGCAAAAAGCTGTTTCATTTTAGCAGAGACATATGCTGGAGCATTGTCAGTTTTAATTTGTGCAGGTATAACCATGATGGCCATGACTTCTAGCAAATGTGTGATTACAGAATCAGCTTTTTCAGAACTCAAAGCAGTTGCCCATTGAAATCCTGAATAAGTGTCTATAGTGTGGTGTACATATTTCAGTTTTCCAAATTCTGCAAAGTGAAACACATCCATCTGCCAGGTTTCATTCCTCTGAGTACCCTTTGGGTTACATCCTGCTTGAAATAGAGTCTGATTGTAAAAAGAACAAGTAGGACATTTCTTTACAATTTCCTTGGCTTGTTGCCAGGTTACGGAAAAATCCTTTTTCAAACCTTTACTATTGACATGATTTTTTTTATGAAATTCTGAGGCCTCCAACACATTTCCTATCAATAGTTTATCAATCTCATCATTACCTTGTGCTAGAGGGCCTGGCAGACCCGTATGGGATCAGATGTAAGTTATATATAAAGGATGCTTCCTATTCCTGATTCTATCTTGTAACTGAATAAATAACAAAGTTAATTCTGATTCATCAGGGATAAATTCTGCAGTCTCAATATGTAATACCACTCTTTCAGCATACTGAGAGTCAGTAACTGTGTTGAGAGGTTCTGAAAAATCCATTAATACCAGCAGAATAGCATATAATTTTGATTTTTGAACTGAATTATAAGGACTTTGAACCACTTTACTTAAACTTTCTGACTTGTAACCTGCCTTTCCTTGTTTGTTTGCATCTGTATAAAATGTATGGACTCTAGATATGGGTGTCTCCCATACAATTCGAGGCAAAATCCAATCAACTCTCTTTATAAGTTCAATTCTATCACTTTTGGGATATTTGCTGTTAATCTCTCCCAAAAAATTACTGCAAGCTCTTTGCTAAGGTTTACTTTCTACCCATAATTTGTCAATGTCATCCTTATTTGAAGGTACAACAATTTCTGCTGGGTCTATTCCTGTTAATTGACGAAGTCTCAATTTTCCTTTTAAAATCAAGTCAGAAATCTTTTCCACATAGGTTTTTAATTTTTTTACTCTGTTATTTGGTAAAAATATCCATTCCAATATAATATCTTCCCTCTGCATTAAAATTCCGGTAGGAGAATGCTTAGAGGGTAAAATAACCAAAATACAATCAAGCTTTGGATCCACTCGATCCACATGTTACTTTCTTTTCCACCAAGGCCAATTCTCTCTCAACTTCAGCTGTTAATTCTCTTGGACTGTTTAAGTCCTTATCACCTTCTAAGGTTTTAAACAAATTACTACTCAGTTCATCATTTTTTATCCCAACAACAGTTCGTAAATGGGACATATTTCCGAATAATCTTTGAAAGTCATTAAGAGTCTGTAACCGATCCTAATTTGTACCTTCTGAGGTCTAATTTTTTGTAGACCTATTTTATATCCTAAATAATTAATAGAATCTCCTCTTTGTACCTTTTCAGGAGCAATTTGTAATCCCCAACAAGGCAAAATTTTCTTTACTTCTTCGAACAGTCTTTCTAATGTNTCTGNATTTGAATCAGCTAGTAAGATATCATCCATGTAATGATAAATTATAGATTTAGGAAATTGTTTACGTATTACTTCCAATGGTTGTTGTTCAAAATATTGGCACAGGGTTGGGCTATTTAACATTCCCTGTGGGAGAACCCTCCATTGATATCTCTTAACCAGCTGAGAATTGTTATAAGTAGGTACCATGAAGGCAAATCTTTCTCTGTCTTTTTCTTGTAATGGTNTCAAGAAGAAACAGTCTTTTAAATCAATAACTATAAGAGGCCATCCTTTAGGTAACAAAGTAGGCAAAGGAATTCCAGATTGTAGAGGGCCCATTGGCTGAATTACCTTGTTAATTGCTCTTAGATCTTTTACTATTCTCCATTTACCAGATTTCTTTTTAATGACAAATACAGGAGAATTCCAAGGGCTNGTTGATTCTTCAATATGTTGAACATTTAACTGCTCTTGTACCAGTTCTTCTAATGCCTGCAGTTCCTCTGTTGTTAAAGGCCATTGCTGATCCATACAGGATTGTCTGTCAACCATTTTAAAGGTAGAGCTGTTTGTGCCATTGAAAGATCAGCAGTTGTTGTGCCCTGTTCTTGTACAATCTGGATGCCCAGTGATGGCTCTTTATAGTACCTCAAATTATTTCTCTCAGAAACATGTGTTAGTTTATGGTTCATTTCTGAGGTTGGAGAAATGTTAATCTGAGTATTCCATTGTTGTAATAGATCACGGCCCCATAAATCCATAGCTATATTAGCCACATATGGCTTTAATTTTCCTCTCTGTCCTTCTGGTCCTATACATTCAAGCCATCTTGCGCTCTGTTTCACTTGAGATAATGTTCCAATCCCTAACAGCTGAACATTTACATCCTGAAAAGGCCAATTTAGATGCCAAAAATCTGTTGCAATTATAGTTACGTCAGCACCAGTGTCCAATAGACCCACAAAGAGAACATCATTTATTCGTATTTTTAATTTTGGTCTTTGTTCATTTATAGAAGTTTGCCAAAAAATTTGCTTTATAGTTTCTCCTGAATTTCCTGTTCTCTCTGCTTTAGCTGTTCTATCACCCCTAGCATATGTTTTCTCACAATAGGCATTTGGTTATTTAACTGTTCTGAGAAGGGGTCTCTTCTACGATGGCAGGAAAAGTCTGAACTGAATTTTCCATGGAGGCCTTCGTGAGACCTCTCAGGGAGTTTCCCGATGGCAGAGGATTACCCTATCTGTCCCTTGTTGATCTATATTCATTGGTCCAGTGTTTACCTTTGCCACACCTTCTGCATAATCCAGAAGGGAGGGGCATTCTGTTGCCAGTGCTCCTTGAAGAAACATTGTTTCTAGAAATGCCCTGTTTACACTCCCTTTTCAGATGTCCTAATTTACCACAATTAAAACATCTGACATTATTTTTCCTCAAACCTCTTGATATAACCTTTCCTATCCATGTATCATCCTGATCATGAGACTCAATATTAATTGTGTCCTCGATTCAATCCTCCAAGGGAGCTGATCGTATCTTTAATGGCCTGATTATTCTTTTGCATGCTGCATTTGCATTCTCAAAGGCCAAAGATTCAATTATTATCTGTCTAGCTTCTGAATTTGGTATCATTCTATTTACTGCTGAAGACANCCTTTGTAAGAAATCCTTGAAAGATTTTCTTGGGCTCTGTATTACTTTTGTAAATGATTCAATTTTCTTTCCTGCTTCCTCAATTCTGTCCCATGCATTCATGGCTGCCATGCGGCATAGAATTAGGGTTTGGATATCATATAAACATTGTCTGTTTATATCTGAGTATTCACCTGTAGAGCGAATCTTAAACAGTCTTATTAATTGAAAACACCAGGCTAGGTATTGGGATAAATTCTCAAAGGTCAGAGAAACAGAACAAGCCACAGCCAACCTCACCTTGCCAACTCCTCAGCTGATCTTGTTTCCTCAGACTGCAGGCTTCTGAGTCTTCACCCAAATGCATCTTAGCTCCACTCTGCTCAAAGCCTGAAAGCTTAAGAGGCCCTCTAGCTTCTGGTTTCCACACCTTATATACCTTTCTGCTTCCTGCCACTATTTTCTAGGATTAAAGGCATGTGTCTTTCTCAAGCAAAGACATGAGATCTCAGGTGCTGGAATTAAAGGTGTGTGCCACCATGCCTGGCTGTTTCCAGTGTGGCCTTGAACTCACAGAGATCTGGATGGATCTCTGCCTCGGGAATGCTAGGATTAAAGGCATGTGCTACCACTGCCTAACCTCTATGTTTAATCTAGTGGCTGTTCTGTTCTCTGACCCCAAATAAGTTTTATTAGGGTACATAATATTTTGGGGGACACAATATAATCACCACATTCACCTTCTCCAAAAAGCTGATCCTTGGTAATTCCTATACCTCTAGTCCTATTTTTCTCTTCTATAGTTTTAGCTTCATCCTTAAACCACATTTGCCATTGTAGATTTTGACTGGGTTCTAGTGCAGCCNAAGCCAATTCTTTCCAATCTTGAGGGATAATTCTATTACAAGTTGACCACGAGTTTAACATCTGCATTACAAATGGAGAATGCATGCTATACGATGCCATAGCTTCTTTAAATCTACTTAAATCTAGCATTTGCTTTAAATCTAGCCCAATTTGCTTGAACACNAGCATTTGGCAGTTCTTGTAAAGTCACAGGGTGAATTAATGTCTGCTGTCTCATAGTCTGAGACTGTTTGTCTGTAACCATATAATTCAATCCTGAGTTAAGTTCACCTTTAAATTCTTCTGTCTAAGTCTGAATTTCTCTATAAGTCCTTCTAACTGGTTTTTCTAAAGCTTTTATCTTAGCACTCAAATTGACCAATCTTCTTAATGCTAAAATAAAAATGATTAAACAAATAATGTTCATAATTGAAGTTATGTACATCCCATCAACATTAGTTATCCTCTCATTTATTTTTTCCATTTTTAAATTGCCTATTGTGTTATCAAACAAAGACCAAATTCTTTCCATTGTAGACATATTTCCCAATTTTTAACGTGGGAAAAAAATTTTTTAACTAATTTCTCCCTTTAAAATATTTTAATTGACTTACCAAGTCTGCGTAGAACAGTAGAAGTCCGAGGGAGTTTCAAAGCAGCTACCTAGCATGGTGGTAGTCCAAGATGGAAATCCACAGAGAGCCAGAGCCCTCCACCCACTAGTAGGTAAAAAAAAGCCAAAAAGACTCCAGCCACGTGAATTAAAGTTCTGGCCACAAGCAGATCCACCTATGTGTAGCTGGAACCGCTTGTAGCTCAGGCCACGTGTAGCCAAAACTGCTTGCAGGTCTGGCTACATGCAACCGCTACCACTTGTAGCTCCCACCTAGCCGGAGGGCCTATAACCCCAGGCCTTTAAGGCCACCAACAGCTTTTTAATGACTTCGTGCCACGTTGGGACACCAAACGTAAGACAAATTTCTAAACAGTATTATTAATAAACACACGGAACAAGAAATAAGAGTGAAAATCTGACAGAGATCAGAGGAATTAGAAACAAGCCACCAGGTAGCCTTACCTCACCAATGCTGCCAATGCATCCAAAGAGAGTGAAGCAAAGAGAAGAGAGAGTGACTTCCTGTCTAACCGGGCTTCTTATGCCTGTCCATTCTGCTAAATCATTTCCTATATCCACCAAACTACATCACTTCCTGTCTGTCTGCACAGACCTCCAGAACTCTATGGCTGATGCTGGGATTAAAGGCATGTGCCACCACCGTCTATCACTAGTTCCCTAATATGACCTTGGATTCACAGAGAACCAGACAGATTAAGGGCATGTGCTAACTTGCATGACTTTTGTTTTTACTACTAGCAGCTGGCTGCCCGTTTTCCCTCCAATCCTCTGATAAATTTTATTGGGGGACACAGATAAAATATCACCACACCAGATAAACTATTTAAATAGACCAATATCCCCTAAGGAAATAGAAGCAGTCATTAAAAGTCTCCCAACCAAAAAAAGCCCAGGATCAGATGACTTCAGCACAGAATTCTACCAGATTTTCAAAGAAGAGCTAATTCCAATACTCTTCAAATTGTTCCACACAATAGAAACAGAAGGAACATTACCAAACTCTTTTTATGAGGCTACAGTTACCCTGATACCCAAACCACACAAAGATGCAACAAAGAAAGAGAATTACAGACCAATCTCCCTCATGAACACTGATGCTAAAATACTCAATAAAATATTGGCAAACCGAATCCAAGATCACATCAAAAAAATTATCCACCATGACCAACTAGACTTCATCCCAGGAATGCAAGGATGATTCAACATACAAAAATCTGTCAGGGGATTGGTGGCTTTGTGGTTGTCCTCTTACCTCTACATTTATGTCCTCACTTACCCATCACATACACACACTTTAGTAGTAGTAGTAGTAATTTAATAATAAAAATTTGGCTTAATGCTTGCTCTTTGAGCCCCATCCTTTCATCGCTCTGTGTGTGTCTCCACTACAGATTTTTTTTTCTATTAAATTTTTTCATTTATTTTACATATCAACCACAGTTTCCCCTCTCTCCTCTGACCCCATTCCCTCCTCCCCCAATCTCCCATCTATCCTCTCCTATCTGTCCACCCACTCCTCTGTTCAGAAAGGGACAGGCCTCCCATGGGAGTCAACANAGCATAGCATATCAAACTGAGGCAGGACCAAGCTCCTCCTCTGCATCTAGGCTGGGAAAGGCACCCCAGCATGGGGAACAGGTCCTGACCCCACTGCTAAGAGCCCCACAAACAGACAAGCTGCACAACTAACATACACTTGCAGAGAGCCTAAGTCAATCCCATGCAGACTCTCTAGCTGTGTGGGTCCAGAGTCCGTGAGCTCCCACTAGCTCAGCTCAGCTGTCTCTGGGTTTTCCTGTCAAGGTCTTGACCCCTTGGCTCATAGAATTCCTCCTTCCTTTCCTTCTCTTCAACTGGACTCCCGGAGCTCCGCCCAGTGCTTGGCTGTGAATCTCTGCATCTGCTTCCATCAGTTACTGGATAAAGACTCTCCGATGACAATCAGGGTAGTCACCAACCTGATTACAGTAGTTGGCCAGTTCAGGCACCCTCTCTGCTATTGCTACAAGTCTTAGCTGGGGTCATCCTTGTGGATTCATGGGGTTTTCTCTGGTGCCAGGTTTTTTCCCTAACCTTCAAATACCCTCCCAAATCAAGATATCTCTTCCATCACTCTCTGCCTCCTTCCCATCCCCAACCTGACCAACTCGATCCCTCATGTTCCCATCCCCCATCCTGTCCCCCCACCACCACCCCATACCACCACCACTCACCACCACCCATATCCCTCTCCTCACCCCCAGTTTACCCAGAAGATCTCATCTATTTCCCCTTCCCAGAGAAATCCATTCGTTCTTCTTTGGGTCCTCTTTGTTACCTAGATTCTCCCTTCACAGATATCTTGTTGTTCTCTTCCCTTGCTCACAGGCTTTCACTTCTTTTTGTCTTGGTAATTTTGTATCAACCTTACTGAATTTTTTTCTAGTTTTTTTTTTTTAATAAGGTGATTTGGTTTAAATACTAGACATGAGCATCTTGCCAAATATAACATGAATAAGTCTTTCAGTAAAAAAAAAGATGGAAATGATTAAAAAGAGATAGCAAAAAATTAATGAGACCTGTGAGTAGAACCAGTATTTTGATATGAAAATTGCAGCTGTACGTTGAACTGCTTTTCAAAAAGGAATGTTTCACTGAATCTATTACTGTAATTATACTTTAAGCTTGCTAAAAATCTGCACTTCAATATACAACAACTTTATTTGTAGTGGCACATCCAGCTCCATTGTTACTAAAATTTTAAGGTTTGGTAGTTGTGTTGGGCAGCCATCTTGCATACTTTGCTCCTGTATGCAGTGTGGATACATATTTTAAAAGCAGACAGTTTTGAATAATCTAGTAGTTCAAGGAATTATTTCAGTAAATTCTCCCTGGGTTAATAGATCCCAGAGTACTAATTTTAGAGATTGGAATAGCCATTCATTTGAAGCTAAATCATCTTTACAAATTCTTCTTCTAAGTCATAATTGTCAGTAGTTAGGAATAATGGTAGCTGCCCAACTACAAAAAGCCAAAAACTAATTTCAAATGAAATTGTCTGTGACCAAAATGCAGACATCGAAAGTTTTAAAATATAAGGCTAGTTGAATATTTAAAAATTCAATTTCAAATTTGAAATATATGTTTTTCTATCATGGAAAAATGCCAACACAGATGCCAAGTCTGGTGGTAGAGGCAGCTCTAGATGGGGCTGATTTTCAGGAAGGATGGTAGAGGTGCTTACCCACTTAGAGCAGAACTGAGCTGTTTAGGCTGGTATCGTGATAAAATACAATTTTATTGTCTTGTTCTTCACCAGTTAATTTATAATATAATGTAAGCTTGTATTTTTTCCCAAGGAACATATTTTGCTAAGAAATAATAATGTGAACACACAGGAAATAATATGACCTGGGGCTAGTAAGATGACTTATCAGGAAAAGATGGTCACTAGCAAGTGTGCTCACGTGAGTTCAATCCTAGGAATGTTCCTGGTGGAATGAAAGAACTGATTTCCTTAAATTGTTCTCTGACATCCACATGCTCAGCCTGGTGATGTGTGTGCATATACATTAAAAAAATAATCAATAATAAATAAATGTGATAAAAATTTAAATTAGTGTGGTGCTTAGGGAGTTCCTTGCTATTTCTTTTTTTTCTTCTTTTTTATTTGAGGATTTCTCACATGAGTGCACTGATTTCATACACGAGTACATTATATTTTCATCATTTCCACCTTCTCTCCCCCCTCCAAGTTCTCCATTTCTCCCCAACCAACCCCTGGAATTCATATCCTCTTGTATATTTATTTTTGTTGCACACACAAACACATACACACACACACTAAATCCAATGAATGATGCCCATAAGAGCTTACTGACCTTTTAGGATTGGGATCTCATCCCAGAAACAAATCAACTTCAAAGCAAACAAACTGGTTTGTCACCCCTCAGCAGCCATTGACTGCCTTTTCATCTGGGGTGGGACCTTGTTTTTCTTCATCCACATTGATGTGTTGTGGGAGTCTGTAAGACGAATTTCTAAGCAGTCTTATTAATAAACACACAGAACAAGAAATAAGGGTGAAAATCTGACAGAGATCAGAGGAATTAGGAGCAAGCCACCAGCTAGTCTCACCTCACCAACGCTGCCGCTGCTTCCAAGAGTGAAGAGAAGAGAGTGACTTCCTGTCTAACCTGGCTTTTTATGCCTGTCCATTCTGCTAACTCATTTCCTATCTCCACCAANCTACANCACTTCCTGTNTGTCTGCANAGANCTCCAGAACTCTATGGCTGATGCTGGGATTAAAGGCATGTGCCACCGCCGCCTTCCACTAGTTCCCTAATGTGACCTTGGACTCACAGAGAACCAAATGGATTAAGGGCATGTGCTAACTTGCATGACTTTTGTTTTTACTACTAGCAGCTGGCTGCCCATTTTTCCTCCGATCCTCTGATAAATTTTATTGGGGACACAGATAAAATATCACCACAGGAGTCCAGCTAGGAGACCGACTCCCACATTTTATGACAGGGTACTCTCGAAGAGTGAGGGATAAGAAATATTAGATAGAAGGATAAAGGGGAGAGAAACAGATTGAAACACACGATAGCCTTGGGTGGACCTGGATCATTATCCACTGGCCCCTCCTGTCTCTTCTAAAGGGCTATTTATAGGAATGCCAAAAGGTGGAGCAAAGATCTCTCCCAGGTCAGCCAAGTGTAGAGACCCTTCCAATCACCTAGTAACTGTGCACACAATCAAGCAATCCTCTAATGCAGCTCTGCTGGGTAAAGCAAGCTCAGATCTCACTAGGAAACCTTTATGGGACTCCACAACTCCCTCTTCTTGTTATAATAAAGCCCCCCCCCCAGGCTCCTCAAATAGACTGTGCCTGTCTTAGGTCATTCTTCTTGATTAATTTTACATACATACATTCAGGAAGCTATCAAGAAGAAAGTTGCCCATCTTTGACTATCAGCCGCTGGCAAGAGGGGGTACAGAGCCTAACTTAGCTCTGGCCCAGGTCCCTACTAAGAGCTTGCAAACATCCACAGCGATCTCCATAGCTGCCACACCTCCCAGTAAAAGAGTAGAGGATAATAAACATGGAATATTACTTTTGGAGTGGGTCTAAGGTAACTATAGCAGTCTTAGTTGCGCTAAGCCCTTTTCTTCTAAGCAGAAATACAGGAGGAGTGGAAACTTCTAGAAAGAAGACAGAAAAGCTCCCCTAATTATGACACCTTCACTTAATTTAAAATTAAATTTTGGGCTATTGTTCAAAAGGCAAAAAACTTCTCTGATTATTCTCATTTGTCAAGGGATGAGAAGCATCATTAGCATTTTAATTGCCTTCTTACCAGCATCACCTGTTTCTTCTTCTTCCATAGCAAATAATCCCGACCTGACAGGCAGACTGTTTTTGTTTTTTTCATTCCTAGGAGGCAAGCTAACAAAGCTTATGGAAAAATGGCATTTTGGGGGGGTTTGGAGGGCTATATTGGCAGTACTTCCCTTGGGCATTTTGCTGCTAAGTTACCAGGAACATTTGGAAGTTTTTTGTCCCAGTCTATCTGCCTTTTCTCTGGGTCTGCTTGCCTATGCTGCCTCACTTTTACACACTACATTTCCCAAGTTGCCTTTTGGGTCTGCTGCACTCCAAGTTCCACCTACACAGTTTGTGTTTATACTGAAAATCAAGATAAAGTGAGCTTTTTCACCATGGTAAGTGTCTGTTCTCCCTGAGCTGGCATTGACAGGTGTACTTCCTTCACCTGACATTTTTCCCAGAGTGAGCTGTGCCCACCCATGCGTGCTTATGGGTTGGCACTTGTTCCCACCTTACCAGGTCAGTGAAAGAAAATGAAAGTACTTGAAATAAAAGCCTTTTCAGCCTTTTCAGAGAGATTTCCCCACCCCACCCCCATAGATCTCCTGTTTGTCCCCACTTGTCCCTTCCCCCAAGATGCAGAGTCCCTGATGCCTTAGCCAAAGCTCTCTGCTAACTGCTTTCTGTTCTGGGGCTAGGGACTTGATCTAGGATCAAGGAACTTAGACCCTGCTTCCCTCATTGCAGGGAGGATTTCAAAGCCTCCATTGCTGCCTTCATGCCAGCAGCCCCTCCCTGGGTCCTGCACCACCTCTGCTGTGGCTCCACCCTGGGGGAAGCTGTCCCTGCTCAGCTTTCTGCCTGCACTTTCTCGGTCATAGGCTCTGGCTGCAGGGGATTCTAGCTGCTGTTTTTCTAATACCGGCTTGAAGGAGAGACAGGACTAACAGAGAGGATTTGCCATATTCCAAGAGGTTTTTTGTTTTTTCTAGGGAAATTACAGGTGATTTTCTCATTCTGATAGATTTTCCAGGTGAGTTTAATTTTGTCCTTACATGAAGAAAAAAATCTGAGAAGGAAAGACCTGAAAAGCTTTCAGTTTTTTACAGAAAGATTACTAAGTTTTTCCAAAGACTTCTGTTCCCTAAACTTTGACTTCATGGCCAAGAGGAAATTAAGTCTGATGGTACAATATTTTCATACAGTGGTAATGCCAGCAGAGTGAAGTTTTATTTCACCTGTATCCACTTCAGGGAAAATTCTTTCCCTGATGCTCAGGGCTTAGATCTAAGCTGTCCACAGGCCAAAAGCTTCCACAGGAATCTTTTTCTGTCCATTTTCTTTTATAGTATTTTTTCATGACTCTGATTCTTCCCAGTTTGTGTTTATAGTCCCATAGCTGGAAAATCAAGGACATAGTTACTCTGTCTTGTTGCTTATCTTATTCTACTTACCCTAAGTTTCTTTTTACCCAATATTCCTAATTCTACTCTTATTCTAAATTTCTTCTTATACTATATTCCTATATTCTATCTTACTTTTTTTTTCCTTTTTATAGATAGAAATTAAGAGGGAGAAAAAAAAGAAAGCAAACTAGATAGAGATGTTCGCTGAAGCCTCACTTTTAACTTTGGCATTCTACTGCTTTACTTTCACTCCTGAGAATAAAATACCATCACCTTTCTTTTTAATTCATTATCGAGCATGCCCCCTTACACCCATGATGCCCCCTAACACTCCTTTCACCAAGTTCCTGTGCCTGTTCCTGGCACCATTTGTGGGAGCTCAGCTGGGAGACTGGCTCCCACATTTTACATCAGGTACTCTTGAGGAGTGAGGGATAAGAGATATTAGATAGAAGGATAGAGGGGAGAGAAACAGATAGAAATACAGAATAGCCTCAGGAGGGCCTGGATCATTATCCACCAGCCCTTCCTGTCTCTTCTAAAGGGCTTTTTATAGGAATGCCAAGGGATGGAGCAAAAGACCTTCCCCAGCTCAGCCAAGCGTTGATCCTTCCAATCACCTAGTAACCATGCACATGGTCAAGCAATCCTCTAATGCAGCTCTGCTGAGTAAAGAAAGCTCAGATCTCACTAGGAAACCTTTGTGGGCCTCCACAGCATGTCAACTGGTGTGATCTTTGCAAGTCTTATGCAGACAGACAGCCATATCATTAAGAGTTTATAGGAGCAACATTTCTTTAAAAGAGAGAGAGGTGGGGGAATATAATTCTTAGTTTTGAGTATAGTTTGGGCTATAATCTCATCAACCAGTCAACAAAACAAAACATTCTACACTGTGGAATAATCCTCTTGTATACTGTAAAGATTTGTCACTTGATTTGGTTTAATAAAATGCTGATTGGCCAGTAGCCAGGCAGGAAGTGTAGGCAGGGTGACCAAACTAAGAATACTGGGGAGAGGAAGGGCAGAGGAGTCACGAGCCAGACACAGAGGAAGCAAGATGAGAATTTCGACTGAGAAAAGGTACCATGCCACATGGCTAAACATAGATAAGAATTATGGGTTAATTTAAGTATAAGAGCTAGTTAGTAATAAGCCTGAGCATTTATAAATAACATTAAGCTTCTGAGTCAATTATTTGGGAAGTGGCTGCCCGGTATTTGGGATTTGCTGATGGGACAGAAACTTCCTTCTACAATTCTTCATAATACAAAAATAAAGAAAACCTTCATTTTGTCTTTTGTTGCTTCTGGTTTGGTTTGAGCTGGAGTCTTCTCTATGCTGCCAAGGTGAGCTAAATTCCAGATCCTCCTGAGGTGCCTATGGTGATGTTGGGAGAGCTAGAAGAGAAGCACTGATACGAGGACACACCTGCTACCAGGCAAGCATTCAGTGTTTCCATGTGGCTGGTGTAGGAGCCCCACATTCAGAGAAGCACTCTATAACCTGTATGTCCCTGTGTTCAGACACCTCTGCCACTATGGCACGCCACAGTGTTTTCTTCTCCAACTGATATCTCCCATTGGCTAAACTTAAATGGAAGCTAGTTGGCAGAAGTTTCTGGAAAAGGAGTATACAGGCTTCCAGCCCTTGCCTTGCAGTATAAAATATAACACCAGAGAAGAGAGAGTTGAAATATTAAAAAATAATTGATATAAAAATAGTATCAGTTAATTAGGTAGATGTTAAATTGTTTTAAATAAGTTGCATTTAATAGAAAATTACTTCTGAATGGTCTGGGTAGCTGCAACTAACCAACTTCTTCTAGTCATTTCTTGGCAATTCTGTTGTTGAGACTAAGTAGAATGTCAGCAAGAGACCAAGAAGGAAGAACAGCCAGTGCAGGACAGGTTGGGGTAGATGCAAGGCTTGAAGGCCAGCAAAGGTTTTGGAAAGTAATTCACCTTTTCAACTCAAAAACATCAAAATTAGCAGTGGGAAAGGGGTACCACAATAAAAAGAAGCCCCTTTGTAATAAGCCTGAGCCATTGGCCAAACATTTATAATTAATATAAGTCTCTGTGTGGTAATTTGAAAAGTGGCTGCCGGGTATTTGATTGCTGGCAGGACAGAGACTTCAATTTACAGCAGGATCTCTCTTTAAGCCTGAACCTTGCTGTTTCTGCTAGACTGGCTATCCAGCAAGTCCCAAGGATCCAACTCTCTTCCCTCACATAGCAGGTTACAGGTACAGACAAACACCTGGCTTTTATGTGAGATAAGGAGATATGAACTCAAGTTCTCACACTGTGCATGAGCCACTCTGAACCACAATTACCCACTGAGACATTTCTCCAACCCTCAGCTTTATTTTTTATTTCAACCTACCACTTGTAAAATACACATTTTAATATCAATTCACATATGAAATGTTTTCATTACCCTTACTTTAGGCATTGTATTCTGATATCCCAAATTCATTTATTTTCATTATTATATGCAAATTAAAACCCACCTGAACTAATCCCATGATTTACTAGTAGATCACAGCCTCAATTGAGTAACATTGATTATTACTTAATGAGTATTACTCAAATGAGTGATCCATTTGAGTAATGGATCAAAATGTAAAGTTTCTGATAGAATATTTTTCTGTTTTATTTTTTGTGGAACCCTAACCATAATCCATAATACAATATAATCCTAACCCAATCCATAATACATATAACATTATCTCATTTAAAACATTCTTTAAATGTCCATTTAAATATTCTCTATTAATATGACAAAATGTATTCATTAGTTCAAAGTAAACCTTGGATCCATGACAGTTTGGAAATTAAGCTTAACGGCAAGAAAAGTTTCGCAGCAGTGAGAGAGCATACTCTAGAGACAAGTTTCAAACACATCATCATCAGATTGTGTTCTGCTTTTCTATTACTTGGTTTGTTCATTTCTCCTTTTTATTTTTAATAGTTCCCCTTTTGTGTCTAGGAAATTATTTGCTTTTTCTCCTATATTTAGGCTCATTTATTGCCCCCCAAGCCTTTACAGCTACTATGGAGTATTATTTCAAAATTGTTTTGTTTCAGTATCCACTTTGTATATGGGTCCAGGAGATTTTCATTACATTTTCAAAGAAAGTTTTCTTTTTAAAATTATGTCTGTTATACTTTAGCTAGCTTTCTAGAGGTTGGTAATGAGTAAATTTTGTTATTATAAATTTTTTTTGCTCTGTTATGCTGAGAAACAAACATGCCCCCCAAATCACAGTGACTTGAAAACAGTAAAAGTTTACCAGTCATTTGTAGTGCATATTGGTTAAAATCCTGTTCCCGAATCTGCATTTTAGCATGTAGGCTGAAAGAGCAGCCCTTACAGAGGAGATTCTAGCTAATAGCTAGACCACAAGGTGTCTCTTACACAGCTTCTTTTCGAATATGGGATGTACATCCATTCTATACACATTTCAGAGGCCGAAGAAAGTCAAATGCTAAACTTTTTAATGATTTTTTTTCATACACTATATTCTGATCATGGTTTCCTATTCCTCCAACTCTTCCCAGATCCTCCTTACCTCATCATATCCGCACCCTTACTTTCTCTCATTAGAAAACAAGCAGACATCTAAAAAATAAAATAAAGTAAGGTAAACTAATAAACAAGAATAGGACAAAACAAGCAAACAGAAAAGACAGTCAAAGAAAATGCACAAGAAACACATACAGAAGCAGAGACACACACATTTTCACACACAGAAATCCCATAAAAACACAAAACTGGGAACCATAATATGTAAGCAAAAGACTTGTAATGTTAGAAAAAAAAAGTTCAGACAAAGCATTATGATCCCAAAACATCTAATATAATCTGAGTTCATTTTCTGCTGGCCATCTACTGCTGGGCTTTGGGCCTGCCCTTAAGTGTGGTTTGTATTGCCAGTCAGACTCTGTTGGAGAAAACTAATTTTTCCTTTGTGAACATTTACCAATTGGAGATAGCTTCTGGGTTAAGGATGGGAACTTATATAAATTTCCTCCCCTCAGTGTTGGGACCCCACCTGGTTTGGACGTATACAGGCCCTGTGCTACAGTCTCTGTGAGTTCATATGTGTGTCAGTCCTGTTGTGTCTGGAAGACACTGTTTCCTTGGTGTCTCTCATCCCTACTGCCTCTTACAATCTTTCTGCCTTCTCTTCTGCAGAGTTCCCTGAGTCCTGTGGGGAGGAATTTGATGGAGATATCCCATTTAGGACTGAATGTTCCAAGGTCTCCCACTCTCTGCACATTGTCCAGTTGTGGGTATCTATATTTGTTCCCATCTCCTGCAGAAGAAAGCTTCTCTGATGATGGTTAAGCAAGACAACTGATCTGTGGGTGTAACAGAATGTCACTAGGAGTCATTTTATGCTGTGTTCCTTGAGCAAAATAGTAGGTCCCTGGCCTATCTAGTCTCATGTTCTTGGCATCCAAGCAGTGTTGGGCATGGATTCCATCTCATGGAATCGGCCTTAAATACAATCAGATAATGGTTGATTACTTCTACAACTTTTGTCCCACTATTGCACAAGCATATCTTGCAGGCCGGTCACCATTGTAGATCAAAGGGTTTGTAGCTGGGTTAGTGTTTACCTTTTTTCTCTAGAGTACCTTCCAGTACCATGAACACTAGACAGCAAAGGTGAAGGCTCTAGGTAGACACTTGACTTTTCTATGTTCAGTGAGTTATGCAGATGTTGTCTTCAGCAATAGGGCCTTACCTTCAGTTTGTGGAGAGCAACAAGTAGTCTTTGCAATAGCCTGAATTGTTTGTGGGTTTCCTTGGGGCCTCTTTGACTAACAACTCAATTAAATGTAACCCATTTCCGGAATTAGCGGTTTCATTTGGTGAGAGATGTCTAGTTAGGGCTTTGTCTCCCCCATTATTTGGTGATTCCATTTAGATTTCTTTCATGTCTATTTTTAAGAAGCTTCTTGTGGTGGTTTAAAAGAAAATGATCCCCAAGGGAGTGGCATTATCAGGAAGTGTGGCTTTGTTGGAGTAGGTATGGCCTTGTTGGAGGAAGTATGTCACCATGGGGGTGGACTTTGAGGTCTCATATATGCCCAAGCCATGCCCAGTGCCTCAGCCTACTTCCTGATGCCTTCTGCTTAAGATGTAGCTAGCACCATGTCTGCCTGGATGCCCGCATACTCCCTGCCATGATGATAANGGACTGAACCTCTGAACTGTAAGCCAACACCTCAATTAAATGTTTTCCTTTATAAGAGTTGCCATGGTCATGGTGTCTCTTCACAGCAATTGAAATTACTTGTTTTCTTGTTATTTGTTATTTGTTTTCCTGATGTCCAGTTTTTTTAATTCTTTATATATTTTAGATATTAGCCTTCTATGTAATAAAAATATTTTCCCATTCCATAGACTGCTGTTTTGTCTGAATGATGGTGTCCTTTGCCTTACAGAAGCTTTTTAGTTTCATGAGGTCCCATTTATTAATTGTTGATTTAGTGCCTGCAATGAACAGTGTGCCATTCAGAAAGTATCCTGTGCCAATGAGTTCAAGGCTTTTCCTCACTTTCCCTTTTATCAGGTTCAGTGTATCTGGCCCTATGTTGAGGTCCTTGATCCATTTGGAGTTGAGTTCTGTGCAGGATAGTAAGTATGAATCTATTTTAATTCTTGTTCATACAGCCCTGCAGTTTGACCAGCATGATTTGTTGAAGATGCTGTCTTTTTTCCAGGGTATATTTCTGGCTTCTTTATAAAAAGTCAGGTGTCCTTTGGTATGTGGATTTATGTCTGGGTCTTCAGTTCTGTTTCATTGATCAATGTGTCTGTTTTTGTGCCAATACCATGCTGTTTTTATTACTATAGCTCTGGAATACAATTTGGAATTGAGGATAAGGACACTTCCAGCAGTTCTTTTATTATTCAGAATTGTTTTAGCTATCCTGATTTTTTTGTGTTTCCATATGAAACTGAAACTTGTCCTTTCAATTTTCTGTGAAGAATTATGTTGGAATTTTAATTGCATTGAATCTGCATATTGCTTTTGGTAGGATAGCTATTTTTATTATGTTAATCCTAAAGATCTCATGCATGGGAGATCTTTCCATCTCTGATAGCTTCTTCAATTTCTTTCTTAAACGTCTTAAAGTTTTATTATAAAGTCTATCAATTGCTTGGTTAAAGCTACCCCAAGACATTTTTTAGGCCATTGTAAAAGCTGTTGTTTTCCTGATTTCTTTCTTAATCTGTCATTTGTACTGATTTTTTGTGTTAATTTTGTGTCCTGCTGCTTTACAGAAAATGTTTATCAGCTGTAGGAGTTTCCTGGTGGAAATTTTAGGGTCACTTATGTATACTATCATCTCATCTGCAAATAAAGACACTTTGACTTCTTCCTTTCCTATTTGTATCCCCTTGATTTCCTTCAGCTGTCTTGGTTTCTATTGCCCTCTTTTATAGCTTAAGAATGTGTGATGGCTGTGAGTTGCCTGGTAGGGAGTGCTTCTGAGTTCATGCCAGGTGTGACCACTAGGGGTCCCCAGGTAGAACATGCTTCTAGGTATTGAGGGCTGACACAAAGAATGGGGATCAGCTAGAAGGGGTGGGGGCTGAAATGGTCCATGAGAAGGAGCAAACCTGGGTTTACCTCAAGGTTTGGTCGAGTGTCTAAGGGGTGGAATCATAGAGGGAGGACAACCTTTGCAAGTGGTCTGCTATAGGACTAGGGATGAGACTGGGGATTAGAAGTGGGGGCTAGGAAGGGGAGTGAAAATCACCTACCTAATTCCCAGGCCAGCATGGCCAGTGGGTTCCCAGATAGAGATTCATATGCTAAACTTAATGAGTGGTTTGATGAGCATAGTTCTTTCCTAGGGAGGACAGCAAGCAAAGGAATCCAAGATGTATTATGTGTCCTGTTACCTCCCGGAATGCTACCACCAGACAGTTTGTCCTTGCATCTCTGTCAGTTTTTATGGTCCTGAAGTGTCACTTGTAGATGTATCCAAAGGAAATGAAGTCAGTATACCAAAGAGACACTCAAACTTCCTTGCTTTTTGTTGTTCTTGATTGGTGGGGTGAAATAGACTGACAGTTGCCTGTTAAATTTGTTTTATCCAGTGTTGATATGTGCCTAGTCTTATTGTAATTTGTTATGCCATGTGCAGTTGATATCCTGGGGAGGGCTACTCTTTTTCTGAATGGAAATGAGGAGGAATGGATCTTGGGGACAGGAGAGGTGGAGGGGAAGAATTGGGAGGAGTGGAGGGAGGGGAAATTGTGGTTGGGATGTATTGTCTGAAAGAAGAATAAAAAAAAAAAAGAAAATGAAAGTTGGACCCATCCCCAAAAAAGTGAGCTAGATAAACTTTTCTTTTACCAAGTCCTCAGTCTTGGATATTTTGTTATAAAAACACAAGAGACTAAAGCAATCATCAGTGCTCTTTCTACTAAATCATTCTCATCACTACCAAATATGCTGTCGTATTTCCTATTTGAACGAAGAAAGTCCTTTAATAGTTCAACATCTCTTCTACTCAGTATCCTACTAATCAGTTCTATACTGCAAAAGTCCTCTGGAGTCTTTACTTATGTTTCCATTTTATCTTTTCTGATTTTCTCCTGAACCCATTTCCGTCAGGCCTCATTCACAAAAACAGCTTTTGTCAAGATACTCAATGTCCTCCATGTTACCTTATCACGGATCAATTTTCCACACCTTTCATGTAATCCATCTGCAACATTAGACAGTTTATCACTGTGATTTAAATAAGAAAGTCCCCCCATAGACTCACATATTTGAGCACTTGCCTCCAATTGGTGTAGCTGCTTAGAAAGGATATACAACCTTTGGGGGTTGGAGCCTTGCTGGAGAGTGCATATCACTAGAAGTGGTGTTTGAGGGTTTATAGCCTTGCCCCACTTCCTCTCCTCTCTCTCCTTCTCTCCCTTTTTCCCTCCCTCTTCCCCTCCTTCCTGTGTGTGTGGATGAAAATGTGACTAACCAGCTTCCTGCTCCTGACATGCTAATTCCCCTGACTTTTGCCATGTCTTCCTTGCCGGATTTGACCTCATTCCTCTGGAACCATAAGCCAAAATAAACTCCCTTTCTCCTTTAAGTAGATTTTGTGAAGGTATTTTGTCACAGTAACTGAAAAGTAGCTAATACAAACAAAAGTAACTAATACAGACTAATACATACTTTATTCTAATCCCAGCTCATATGGCACTCTATCAGAGAGGATTTTCTGAGTATCTTGGTTTGAAGAGCCACCCTCTACCCCTCCCCTATCTGCAGTACTCATAGCTACCTGATATTGTTGTATCTAAATTTTATTTATCTAATTTTATTTTAATGATCTTACCAAGACATTTTCACACATTGTACAATACACTCCCATCACACTCACCCTCATTTAGTTCACTTGTCCCCTCTCCCCATTCTGTTTTGGGTTGCTGTTGTAGAAGATGACCTTGAGCTCCTGTTTCCCTTCCTCCTCATCCCATATGCTAGGATTATAGGCATGTGCTACCACACCTGGCTTTGTGCAGTATTAGGGACAGAACTCAGGGTTTTGTGCATGCTAGGCAAGCACTCTACCAAGTGAGCTATATTCCTAGCCCCTTCATTTGAATCTTAGTTGGAAGAAAACAACTATAAAATGGCATTTTTGAGATAATTAGGGATATTCCAATATAGACCAGGAATTAGATGATATTAAAGTGTTATTCCTGTTTTGTTAGATATGGCATTTATGTGGAAAAACTGAAAAGTCCTTGTGCATTAGAGATGAAAGGAAGTATCTGTTAGTAAACTGACATAATGCTTGAAATTTCCTTTGTTCAAGGATGAGTCCAGGATGTTTGTCTTGAGCAATTGGGAGAGCAGAGCTGCTGTTTGTAGAGAGTTTTGAAGACTATGGGAAGAAGCAATTTTGCAGAAGAGGAGAGTAGGATAAAATAATGGGTTTAGTTTGCACATGTCAAGTTTGAGATGTGTGTAGATACCTAAGTAGAGCCATTGAGTAAGCATTTGTATGTAGCAGTCTGAAGTTCAAGGAGAGATAAACATCTGTGAGTCATCACAGATAAAAATATTTCAAGTGGTGAGACTGGTGAGAACATACAGGAGATAAAAGTCATCGTCTTCTTCTTCTTTTCCTTCTTCTTTTTTCAAAAATAAAAAAAGGGTCCAGAGAGATAATTTAGCATGTGAAGTGCTTGCTGTGTAAGCATGGAGATCTGAGTTCAGATCCTAACATGGGGGAGGTTGAGACAGAAGGATCCCTGGGTCTTGCTGGCAAGCCAGTTTAGCCAAATAGGCAGGCAAGATCTAGGTTCAGTGAGATAATCTGTTTCAAATGACAGGGTAGAGTGAGCCTGGTGATGCACACCTTTAATCCCAGGAGGCAGAGGCAGGTAGATCTCTATGAATTCAAGGATAGCCTGATCTACATAGCTCCAGGCTAGCTAGGACTACATAGTGAGACCTTGCCTCAAAAATTAGAAGCAAATAAGGTGAAGAGTACCTCAGGAAGACACTCGACTTCAGCCTCAGGTCTCCATGTGCATACATGTGTATGTGTGCCTGCACATACATATGAGCACATGTATGTGTACACACAAATCTAAAAATGAAGGAGGGACAGCCAGATGGCTCAGTGGGCAAAGGCACTTGCTGTCAAGCTAATGATGCAAGTTCTATCCCAGGACCCACACAGTAGAAGGAAAGAGCCAACTCCTGGAAGTCATCCTCTGACTTCCACATGCATGCTGTGCCATACATGCACCCCACACAAATAAATAACAACAACAACAACAAAATGAAAATAAAGAAGGAGGATCCAAGCTTACTGTCTTAGGGTTTCTATTGCTGTGAAGAGACATCATGACCACAGGAACTCTCATAAAGAGAACATGTAACTGAGGGGTGGCGTGCTTACAGCTCAGAGGTTCAGTCCATTATCATCTTGATAGGGAGCATGGCGGCATGCAGACAGACATGGTGCTGACTACATCTTGATCAGAAGGGAGCAGGAAGTAAACTAGCTGTCACACTGAGGGAAGCTTGCGAAAGAGACCTCAAAGCCCTCCCCCACAGTGACACACTTCCTCCAACAAGACTACACCTACTAATAGTGTCATTCTTTGGGGGGCCATTTTCTTTCAAACCACATATTCTACTCTCTGGCCCCCAAAGGCTTATAGCCATATCATAATGTAACTTCAAAAGTCCCCATAGTCTATTAACAGTCTCAAACTTGTTTTAAAGTCCAAAGTCTCTTCTGAGATAAATAGCAATCCATTAACTGTAATCCCCCTGTAAAAAACAAAATCAAAAAGCAGATCATGTACTTCTAACATATTATGGCACAGGTTATACATTACCATTCCAAAATATAGGGAAGGGAGCATAGCGAGGAAATACTGAACCAAAGCAAGACCAAAAGCCAGCTGGGAAAACTCCAAACTCTGCATCTCTATGTGATGTCAAAATGCTCTTCACATCTCCAACTCTGCTCAGCTTTGTTGACTGTAACACACTTCTTTCCCTTGGGCTGGTTCCACTCCCTGTTAGCAGCTCTCCTAGGCAGGTACCCCACGACTCTGGCATCTCTAACATCTTGGGTTCTCCAAGGCAATCCAGGCTTCAACTTCACAGCTTCACAGAATGGCTAGGCCTCCGTTCACGGACACCCCTGACACATGCCTGGCCTCAGCAGCTTTCTTTAGGTGTGGCAACAAATTCCATAACCCATTTCTTATATCCTTAACTCTAAAGCCAGAGCCACATGGCCGAAGCTGCCAAGTTCTGATGCTTGCTGAGGCTGGGACGTGACCCCCTCATTCAGTTACATCTTCACCAGCTTTCTGTCCTTTGCTGCCTAAGCTTGGCTGTCCTGAAACTTGCTCTGTAGACCAGGCTGGTCTTAGACTCAGAGATCTGCCAGCCTCTGCCTTCCTGGTGTTGGATTAAAGGCGTGCAACACGTCACCCAGCTCTAAGCTTTTCTTTATTTAGTTCCCTTTCACAAGTTGGAAATTTAGCTAGGTGGGATCTTGCCCTGAGGTCACCACTCCCTTTATTCTATTTCTTAATCCATTTATCTCCTTGAACACAGAATGTAGCTCTCTTCCACTTCCTAGTGATCTTTTTCTCCTTAGAATTTTCATTTTGTAATTTACCTTGCTCAGTTTGGTCCTTTTCATTATAAATCTTCACTAGAGTTACCACTAAAAACCACATGACAGAGTCTATACTAGGCTGTTTTGAGATTTCCTCTGCCAATGGAATTAATCCAAGACTCTTCACTTTATCCTCAGGCAGACTGTTAGAATAAAGACAAAAGGCAGCCACTTTTTTTACCAAAATATCACAAGAACAATCTCTAGGCAACAACTAAAATTCTTCTTCTCTGAACTCTCTTGGTTCAGAGTTCATCAAATCACACTTAGCACCACTGTCTTCCATGATCCTACTACTATGGCCCATTATGCAGTGCTTAAAGCATTACAGTGCTTTCCTAACCCAAACTCCCAAAGTTCAAACAAAATCATGGTCAGACCTATCAAAACCCCAGTCCCTGGTACCCCAGTCCCTGGTACCACATTCTGTCTTAGTTCAGGTTTTTATTGCTGTGAAAGACACCATGAACATGGCAACTTTTATAAAAAAAACATTTCATTGAGGTGGCGGTTTATAGTTTCAGAGGTTCAGTCATTATCATCATGACAGGGAGCATGGTGGAACACAGGAAGACATGGTGCTGGCTGCATCTTGACCAGAAGGCAGCAGGAAGTCAGACTGTCACATTGAGGAAAGCTAGAGCAAAAGAGACACACTTCCTCCAACAAGGTCATGCCTCCTAATAGTGTCACTCCCTTTGGGGGCCATTTTCTTTCAAACTACCACACTTACCTAAAGCATTCCTAAATTTAACAGCCAGAAATGATGGAAAGTGGTCAAAGAATTGAAAGATGGAGCCACAGCAGTGAGAGAGTAAGTATGGGAGTCCAAGAGCTGAACAAAAATCTGTAGAGTGGCCTCAAAACAGCTTGACTACACAGCTGCCATGACAGGCTTAGAGGCCTAGACACAGCTTCTGTGACAGGCTTACTGGCAGGCAATACTCAGGCCCAGGAAAAGCCATAATCTGACCCCTCCCAGGGAGGGCCTACATCTAAGGGGAAGTATCTGAAATCCCAAACATTCCAATCATTAGATAAGGTGGCCAGATGTCCCTGAGTCTAGCACACACCTATTTTTGTTTTACAGATACCCTTAGACAAATGTCAGCCAATCAGGGTCCTGAACCCTGGAAATCCCCTCACCCCAACCACTGCTATGATTAAAAACTCTACCCCACCTGGGCTCAGGGCTCTCTGCTCTCAACGCTGCATCAGACAGATAGAGAGACCAAGCTCAGAGCTTGAAAAAGGCTCTTTGCTTTTACATACCAGATTCGGTCTGTGTGGTGGTCTTTTGGGGGTCCCTGCAATCTGGGCATAACAAAAACCACATCCCTGCCCATAGCTCAAAGAATGGTTTTAAATGTAAATGTATAACAAATGAATTTTATGAAGTAATTTATTTCCCTACATCAAAATATACAACTGAAAAGAATTGTTATGAAATGTCTGTACTTTTATGGTAATGTTTTAGAATCTTTAGAATCAAATATCCATTATATACAAATTACGGCTTGAGTATTGCTAAATGCTACTAATAATCTCAGGATTTGATTCTGTTTGTATTATTATAGTAGATAGTAAAGTTCTCCATCAATAGTGATTCTGTTTTCATCTCCAGTTGCTTGGGATCACTTGCTGTTGTGCTTCACTGAAAACATCCCCAAGCAACCAAGAACTACCTCTAATAAAGTGTGTTCCTCTGCTAAGAGGAGCTCCAGTCCATGTTAAATGACTGGCTGAGGGNAAGAATACATAGCCTGGCCTCTTGGCCTCAGTTTGGGACATCTCTGAAGTGTTGTCTCCACTCCAGAACTTCCCCTATATGGTTACTGAGGCCTTGGATGAAGTCTCACTGGGTTCAGCTTCTCCAGTACACCATCCAATTTTCCTCACTTTCTCAAAGAGGTATGAGCCTGCAGTCAACTTGGGCATTCAGCTTTCTACCTCAGAATAGTTAACCTATGGAAGAAATTAAACCTCAAACAGCGTCCTCCACTGATATTGTTCCATTTCCAAAATGATTCTAGAAAGTATTACTTGTTGAAAAGTTTGTTCTAAAGATCTTTTCATATTCTGGTGCTGTAGAATGTTATTTTAAGGTGTATTACTTTTGTTTATGCTCTGGAACATTTGTTTAATGCTGCAAAGCGTGTTTGATTAAATAAATAATTTGATTAAATAATTCAAAATGTNTTTGATTAAATAAAATTCAACTGCAGCCAGGAGGCTGAGTCAGCAATTAGCTGACAGGAAGTGGTAGGAAGGAGCCAGGTGGAGAAGGGTTTTTAAAGAGGTGTGAGGAGAAGAACAAGGGCTTTTTGGAGGACATGAGCAAGGAGAGGAGGGTTTTGGTTTTGTCTTTTCAGGAAAATAAAAATATCCATCCTGAAGAATACAAGGACGTTTGGACAGATAGACATCTAAAGAAGAAGGGAGAACTCTCTGGAAAAAGTTACCAAGAAAAGAAACAATCTGTGATCTCTGAAGTCTCCAAAAGGATGATGGGACCCCACAACAACGATTCTACTTGGATCACAATATTTTCTCAGGGCTTTGCCAACATTTCAGTTTTTTCAGGGTATCATTGTTCCCAGACAAGAAGAAATAATTTTGGGGATGATGCCCATATTTCTAAGAGGTAGGGAGAATGGTATTTGGTCATTTGGTGAGTTATGGATGCTTGTCATCATTTATGGAGGTTGTTTATTAATTGCTACTGGTATTGGCAAGGGAGGAAACTATGCAAATGATATTACATTCAGGGATCTCTTTGGGGAAAAAATAAGAAGAAAAAGAAAAAACAAAAAAGAAATAGCCAGAAGCCTGGCGGTGGTGGCNCATGCCTTTAATCCCAGCACTCGGCAGGTAGAGGCAGGCAGATCTCTGTGAGTTCGAGGCCAGCCTGGGCTACCAAGTGAGTTCCAGGAAAGGCACCAAAGCTACACAGAGAAAACCTG
>LZPO01044483.1:145539-156913 GCA_001675575.1 Neotoma lepida | reverse complement strand
CAGAGAAAGAGGAGGACTCCAGTGGCCAGCCAACCAGCTACACAACCAGCAATGGAGTAAGAAAGAAAGGTATAAAAAACAAATCAGAGAAAGTAACAGCCCAGAGGCAAAAGACAGACAGGTTAATTTAAGCTAAGAAAAGCTGGCAAGAAACAAGCCAAGCTAAGGCCAGGCATTCGTACTTAAGAATAAGCCTCTGTGTGTGATTTATTTGGGAGCTGGGTGGTGGGCCCCCCAAAAGAAACTAAGAGACCAAATAACTACATTCTAGATTTGGCTGATCTAGCCCTGTGTGCATTTCTTAGCTGATATTTTATGCAATCTGGTAGTGCAGTGGCTTAATTATCCCCATCTCAACCTGATAAGCCTGGAATCCTGAAATCCTCTTTTACTTTTCTTTTTACCTTGTAAAATTTATATATTGGCTTCTGATGCTAAGAGAGGAGAAAAAAAAAAAAAAACCAAAGCTCCCAAGATCATAGGACATTACTTATGATTGCATGAGCCCTTCTCTGACCAACACAGATGATATATGCAGCCAAAAGCCACTCCACATTCATGCTCAATAGCTGAGAACAAATGACTGGCATGAGTTGACCTTAAATACTGGTTCCCTTCCTCACAGAGCAGAATTTGATCATCTTGTTCTCATCCCAAAAGGAAACCAAGGACCATCTTTGTTACTAATTTTAAAGGCCATCCTGGCTTTCTTCTGTTAAATAGTTTGATTGTGGATTACATTCTTTCACTGGCAGCTGGTGTATTGTAAATCAATTAATCAACATACATTTATCAAGCACCTGCTGTGTGATCAGTGTCATTCTTGGAGTATTCATGCTGATTAAATTCTCTGTAAAACAATTAGGAAACTATCTTGTCTTCACTCTCCTGTTCTCCCCACCCCCAACTCACAGGAATGCATTCCAAAAATCAAAGAAATGCTCCATTTTTGTATCAATTTGCTGTTTTGAATTAACTACACTATGCTCTGTTCTGTGGAAAATTGATAACACCTTGAACAATTATGATTCTTCTAAGGTAGTCAAAGCAGTTTTGCATAATATAGGCCTGCATAATTATGTTTTATGGGTTTCCTTTGAAGGGAACCCATTTATTATGATTTTTCCTTCAGTTATCTATTTATTATTATTACAAACAATGAAAACCACCTTGAGCTGGCTGGTGTTGGGGGAACTTATTGGAAGTGTAGTAGTCTCTTTCACAGATTCTAGATAGAAACAGAAAGGCAGAAACCAAGGTTGCTCTGAGGGCCCTGACAGAAGCCTAGAACTCAACATTCTCTTGCTTTGTCCCTTTGCTGGGACTACTGGTATGTGCCACCACCACCAGATTAATCATCATATTTTTTTAGTGAATACATGTTGAAATGATAATATTTTAAACATGCTGTTTAAACAAATTGATTTGTTTTGCTTATTCTTTTTACTTTTGAAGAATTATAGCTGCTAATACTAGTTATTCTTAAGGTACATATGTAACACAAGTTACATTTCACTGGAATGGTATTGCTTTATAGCTACAGAGAATTTGTTTCTGAGGCTAGGGCAGTTCTGAAAAACAGAACAAAAGTCCTAACAGAACAGACTTCCCCAGAGGAGTCACCTATGCAATACAGGGGGAACAAAAGGTTTCCAGTACAACACAATGTATAAAATTTATGTGGAACTCCTTTTTCAATATTATTTGGCAACTGCATTTCAACACTCATTCCCTTTAAAGATTATTGAAAGCTATAATCCCAGATATTAATGTTTGATGCTAAAAATATCCAACCAATATTTATTAGCAAAGCCCTTGTCCTCATGAAGCTGAAGATCTTATGGCAAGGAGAGAGAAAATAAACATGAACAAAGGCATAACAATCATGTATGCCAGACGTTGAGGGGGTTAAGAACAAAGAGAACAATAGGAGAGGGATAAGTGTTTTATCTGGATAACAGTGAAGGCTTGGTCAGGTGACCTTGAAGTAGAGGCTGGAATGAAGGGAAGGTACAAGTCATGTGATTCAAGAAACATTATTCTTTAGGGAGGTGAAATTATTTGAGCGTGTTTTGGGCTTCACAAAGCCAGCTTCACTGGTAAAACACAGAAAATGGACAGAATAGTAGAGAATGCAGTTAGAACAGGGAGTTGGAAGTAAGATGGCTCAGGGCATTGAAGACAGGGTAAACATGCATGCAGGCCTTGGAGTAGTTGAGAACATAGCACAAAAGAAACAGCTCTCCCCCTGGGATGCTATTGGCCTTGCCTGTTCCTCTTTTCTTTGGGAGGCTACATCTGCACCCTTTTCCTGTCATACCGTCCTCAGAGTTGGGTGGCTGAAGACAGAACTGCCTTGCATTGTCAGCCCCTTGTCTCTCTCACTTCACCAATAAATAAGTAAACAAACAAACAAATTTTTTTTAAAAAAAGAGGAGGGGTATCCCACCTACATCTTTTGTTATGATTCTATAAATCATAAAGGATGACCCAATATTTTGTTTCATTTTTTGTAATGTTTCTTCTCATAGTTACATAAAAAAATTAGCTCTTACTTTATTTCTTTGCTTTATCTTATTAAAAAACTAAAGGAAGTATGACAAAATAAAAAACATTATGAAAAAGTAGTAGAAAAAGCTAGAGCCATCATTTTCCTTCTGAATTAATTGGAATCTTTAAAAAATTGTTTTATTTTACGTGTGTGGGTGATTTACCTGCATACACATCTGTGTACCCCTTGGAACCAGAGTTACAGACAGTTAAGCTTCTATGTGGGTGCTGGGAATCAAATCTGGGTCCTGTGGAAGGACAGCCACTGCTCTTAACTGCTGAGCCATTTCTCTAGCCCCATTTAATTAGAATATTAAGATATGTGAAGTGTGTGTGTGTGTGTGTGTGTGTGTGTTATTGTCTGCTGTGCATCATCCATACACATGAGTAGTGTGTATGAACCTATGCAGAGGCCAGAACAAAATGTCTGGTGTCCTCCTACATTGATGTTTAACCTATGGTTTTGAGGTAAGGTCATTTATTGAACTGGAAGCTCACTGTTTCAGCTAGGCTGACTGGCCAGTAAGCTCTCTGGACCACCCATCTGCCTTGACTCCCCAGTGCTGAGGTGTCAAGCATGCATGATCAAACCTAGCATTTTACATGGGTGATGGACACAGATCTTCACTCTCACAGGCAAGTGTTATTCACTGAGTCATCTCCCTGCCCCTGAAATTCTCCACATTTTAACACACAAAGAAACCAACATCCATGAAACTTAGTAACAACATGAATATACATACATGTTCCTAAAGCTTACCGTATACATAATTTATAAAATATATATGTATTAATTACAAGTTATAGATGATAAGTACCACTTTTTAATATATCCTATTAATTTTTGAGAATTTCATATATGCATTCAACACATTATGGTCATATTTACACTCCCACTCCTTCCCAGCTCCCCTCGTATCTTCCGCCAAACTCCATGTCCATTTTATTAATAGTCCACTGGTTCTGCTTTGTGCTTCCCATATACTCATGGTGTGGTACCATCCCACTGGACTATAATTAAACTACCAAGACCACACACTTACAGAAAATAACTCTTCTTTTCTTGGAAGCCATCAACTATCAGTAGCTCCTCTACCAGGGACAAGATTTGTAAGCCCCTCCTTTCCATGCTTGAATATCTCCTGGCTTGATGTTATGCAGGCAACCACAGATACTGTGAGTTCATGCATGCAGCAGTCCTCTTGTGTCCAGAGACACTGTTTCACTCTGGTCCTCCTTGACCTCTGATTCCTATTGTCTTTCTGTCTTGTCTTCTTCAAGCATTTGTGAGACAGTATGATACAGACTTGTAGCTGAGTGCTCCCCAAACACTTATTCTCTATACTTAGACCAGTTGTGAGTTTTTTCATTAACCACCATTCATTGCCCAAAGAAACTTCTCTGATGAGGTCTGAGCTTCACTAACATATGGGTATAGAGGTATGAAGGCAGTTTGACATTATGACCATCAGCCAAATAATAATAACTGCTAGGATGTATGAGCTCTCCAGCCATGGATTCTTGGCCAGGTTTCAGTACCAGCCGTGAGTATCTTCCTACAGAGTAGGCCTTAAATCCAATTACAAAGTGACTGGTTACTCTCATAACATTGGTCCCACTATTGCACCAAGGTCCATATCTTGTCACTTTTAAAGTTTTTTTCAAATGTAATTTACCAATGACTTCACTAAATTACTGAAGCCATAAGAAAATACTAGTTTGGGCAGCTTGAACAATAGAAATTTTTCCTCATAGCTCTGGGGGTTAGAAGACCACAGTGGCACAGGCTTGGTTTCTTCTGTGTACATTCCTGAGAGCTGTGTATCTATATTTTCTCTTCTTTCAAGGATACCAGTCATTCTGATTAGGACTTCCCAAGTGGCCTCATTTTAGTCAAATCACCTCTTTCCAGGCACTGTCTCCAAATGCCCTTTCTGAAGTACTAAATGTTATGCCCAGATCATAGGGGTCCCTCAAAGACCACCATGGAGACACCAAATCCAAGAGCCTTTATTTAAGCTTGAGCTTGNACCATCTGTTATGAATTATTGCATGGGGGGACCCCCCAAGGGTATCCCGCATGTGCAGGGAAACATGCTGGGCAGATGCAGCAGCGGCCAGTAATTCACAACCCAGATGCTGCATCCACGTAGAGAGTTTATTATAATAAAGAGATAAAGAGAAAGATAGGAGAGAGACAGAGAGAAAGAGAGAGAAGAGAGAGAGAGACAGAGAAGTTGAGCATGCACACCTCATAGGAGGAAAAGTGGAAGAGAGAGAGAGGAAGGGGAGGAGTTTTTCCTTAGAATGAGGCTTTTATGTCAGGACACAGGGTGGCCCCAAGGGGTGGGATTTCAAGGGGCGGGTCAGAACATTAACATTCCTCCATTTTGATTATTATAAAAAGAGGTGAGTTATGGGAGCAAGTGGGGGAACAAGGGCTCTGAATTCTCGAGGCTACTTCAAGCTGACAAGGGGCGAAGTGGGGAGGGGAGAACCAGGAGTCACACACAGTGGAGGATCTCAGGAACGTTCCTTGAGGGAGCTGAGGAGGCAGGTTGCAACAGTGGTGTTCCGGGAGCTTGGGGAAATGGCACACCAAATCAGGAGTATAGAAGCCATGGCATCTGCTATTTCTCTGGAGGTCAGGCAGGAACAATGAATCTGCAAAATAAGCTCAAAAAATAGGTGGAGTCAGAAATGGGCTCTGAAGATTGTTAGTTTTCATCAGACCAGATTTCTTGATGCAGTAGCAAAACTTTCCCCAGGAGCCTGTAGGTATCTGTAAGACAGCTGGAATGGATTTACATCATGGCAAAAAGGGTTAAAAATCCATTTAAGGACTCTTAAGATATCTCTGTAGTCAATGCTCTATCAGTTTATCAAAGCTGCATTTATCAGTATTAAAACTTTGAACCTCTGGAGTTATATCTGAAATTGGTCTATACTGTACCATGAAGTCTGTGAATGAGGTATAGCTTTCTGTAATTTTAATAGGAAACATTAATGAACTGTCATTAATCTTAGAATTGGGACTGATAAACTGATACACCCTAGTCATCAAACATCATCAGATCTGAGAAGAATAAATTTAAGAAGAAGTGAGATAGATTTCCAGCTATCTGGGCAGCAATCCCAAATCTCTCCATGGTCATTGTTGGGGCAGAAGTCCCAAAGTCAGCACCTGTTCAGCTGATAGGCCCAGAAGATCTGACAGATTTTTTTCTGTGCAGTAGAAATTTGGGAAGACTGACCCACCTTGACTTTGCAGTATGGGGCAATCAGTCCTCCGTTGTTCCACTTATTCACAGTCTGGACAGGATCTCAGCTTGTCACTGCATGGCCAGCCTTGCCATAAGCTTCCTGGTAGGAGTTTTTATGCAGCCATCTATCTTATTGGAGGAGATATAGGATGCTGCCAGGAGCTGACATGTCTCTTAATCATAAAAAGGCTTTTACATTAAATGCTATATTCTCAGCTCTCTACAGGTGCTTGAGGACTGGGGGAACAAAATCTGTTAGATGTATTTATAACTTTGAGAGCATATATATGACTTAAATCTGAATATACAGGTTTCCCAGTTAGTTNCAGCTTAATGAAGTTATCAAGAACAGAGAGATTCACATTCTGAATAGATCTTGAGTAAGGAGAGACATTCTTTAAGCTGTTGGGAGTGATAACTGAATCTATTACTATTTTAATAAGGCCCTGTAGCTGTAGTTCTAATCTTTGAGTACAGCCATACTACAATCCTGAATGATTTATATAGAAATAATTATTTCTTAAGCTGTCTCCTGAGAGGACAAAGAGTGACAGGGGAAAGATCCCAAGGCCAAATGAGAACAAGAGAAGAAGGGGCTTGTGAGTCAGGGTATGGCCCAGGTTTGAGAAAAGGACCCTCTGAGAAAATGAAAAGGACCCTCTTGGTGGACTCTATGCCACCCCTAACCTAGCCCTGCAGCCTGCCCTGGGAACAGGCAGCACAGGACGATGTATTATCTGTAGCTGCTTCAAGTTGAAACAGGGCGCAGGTGGTCAGGAGGACTCTGGCTAGTTAAAGATAAGGAGGGAACCCAGGCATGTGNTCATCTGACCTAGCTGTAGAGGCAGGAAACAATTACATTTGGCTGGGCTGGTCCACATCACATAGACAAGAATCTCTGCTGATATCCGTAGCAGGGAAAGCTGCTAACAACTGCAAATTGTTGTCCACAAGTGCTGCTTCAAGGTTTCTGCCAGCCTTCTTAAGAATAGACTAGAGATGGGAGTTAAAATTTATGAATTTATTTGGAGCCTTTTGGCCCGTGGTCTTAGTAATTGAGAAGAGCAGGAGTCCTAAGACCAGGAGAGAGAAAAAATACCATCCTTAGGGATACANAGGTGAGGAAAAAAATAAAAGTTTTAGATAAATTAGTATTATCCATCAGTATTAAAATCCAAATCATGGAAAAACAGATGAGTAGCCAAGGAAAATTTAAAATCCTGAGCTTGTGACCTAAAGAGTATCAGAATTATATTAATGTTAAAATCTGAAATTTAAAATCTTAATATAATGATACTGCCTGCATGTGGTTCTCCTGATGCTCCGGAGGGGAGTGCATACATCTCAGGGCCCCACCCATGCAAGCAGCTGTGGAGGAATGAACAGCAGGCCGAGACTGGACTTTTGCCCTGCTCAGATGGCTTGCAGCCTGAGAGAGGCAGCGGGGAACACCAGACCAAGGCCATAGGACTTTTCCTTGGCCTGTAAAACAATGGTGAACCAATGTGCTGCCAGAAGTGATTCCCTAACCTCCCTCTATACCGACGGCCTGAGCACCGGGTGCCCCACCCATGCTGCCCTTAGTAAAGATGGCAGTGAGGTCATATGACCTGCCTGTTTTGACCTTAGCCAAGATGGCAGCTAGACCATGTGGTTGCTCTTGTTTAAGATGGCAGCTTGACCACATGGTTGCCCTTATCAAATATGGCACCTGACGATGTGTTCATGTGGGGTTTTTTTCCCCAAAATAAACTAAGCAGATAAGGAACAGATAAATTGAAGCATTTAAAAGTCAGTCAGAAAGAAATATAGATGGCCATATCAATCATACATTTCCATTCACACATAGGAAACAGACTTTGTGGAAGAAAGGAGAAGTAGCAGTGCAGCTGAGTGGGAGAGAGGGACACCCCCAGGCTGTAGCATGGTACAAGCAGCTGCAGGGGAATGAACCTAAGCCATGGGTTGGCAGCAGTGATGGGGGCGGGGGACCGTAGGCACATTTTTCCACAATGAGGCATAAAGCCCGCAGACTGACCTCTGGCATCCCACAGGGTCATTGAGGGTCAATGATAATGGTGCAAGATAGCCAGTGGACCACCATAACAAGGGCTGTGGGCCATGGAATTGAGTGTGCACAAGCCATCTCCATATGCCATTGCATAGGGATGGGAGCCAAGGGGCTTAGAGCCCAAAAACCCGTGGTACCAGCAAGCGAAATGAGATGAATCCTCACTTGTGGGAAAATAGCCAGAAGGGAAGGGAGGAATCTTCCTAATCTGGTAGGGTGAAGAGTCCCCAACAGTGAGTGCCCCAGCATAAAAAATGGTGGATGGTATAGGATCCCAGAGCTGCTCAGACTGCCAGTGGGCAGGAAAAAGCAATGGGATTGCCTGCCCCACATTGGGCATCAATGTTATGAATCATTGTGTGAGGAGACCCAAGAGGGTATCCTGCACGTGCAGGGAAACATGCTGGGCAGATACACACCATGTGGGCATGGCAGCGGTGGCAGTGGCCAATAATTCGTCACCCAGATGCTGCATCCACGTGGAGACTTTATTATAATAGAGAGATGAAGAGAAAGATAAGAAAGAGAGAGAGAGAGAGAAAGGAGAAAGAGAAGAAGAAGAAGAAGAAGAAGAAGAAGAAGAAGAAGAAGAAGAAGAAGAAGAAGAAGAAGAGAGAGAGAGAGAGAGAGAGAGGATGTGTACCTCTTGGGAGGAAAAGTAGAAGAGAGAGAGAGGAAGGGGAGGAGTTTTCCCTTAGAATGAAGCTTTTATGTCAGGACGCAGGGCGGCACCAAAGGGTGGGATTTCAAGGGGTAGATTAGGATATTAAGTGCTGTGTCCAATGTATGATCAGAGAGTTCTGTGCCCAGATGGGGTAGGGTTTTTAACACAGTAGAGGTTGGGGGTGAGGGGATTTCCAGGGTTCAGGACCCTGACTGCCTGACATTTGTCTAGGCGTGTCTTGGTAAAAGGGAATAGGTATGTGCTGGGCTCAGGGACATCTGGTGATCTTATCTAAGAGTTGGAATGTTTGGAATGTCAGGTACTTACCCTTAGATGTTGGCCTGTCTATGGGTGGAGTCAGCTTATGGCTTTTCCTAGTTCCCAGTCCTGCCTGCCAGTAAATCGAAACTCAGGACTACTTTTTAGCTGGTTTTTACTAAACCTGTCATGGCAGCTGTGTGGCTAAGCTGCCCTGAACACCATATGTCATGGCGGCAGTGTAGCCAAGCTGCCCTGGACCCCACACCTCCCCCCTTACAAGTACCAATGATAGGACCCAATCATGGGTCCTGTTTGTCCAGGGGTTCAAGTGTATGGTATTAGGACTTAAGAGTCATTAGCTGAATGCTGCTAACTCAGTCCCTTACAAAGGCAGTCTATTAATAAGGCAAGGGCCAAGTGTAAGCAAAAGAAGGAAGATCATTAGGGGCCAGCTAAGGCAGACACCAGGTGGTTAACCAGGGGGATCAATTGAACAAATTTTCACACCAGCTGGTTCCTTGTTGCTGCTGCTTTTCTCTGTCATAGATCTGCTTTCTCAGCAGGGCCATAGAGTCTCTAATGACCCCTCAGTGATTAATATAAAAACAGTATTGCTCTCCTAAGGCCTTGCATAGGTAGGTCCCCTTGTTGAAGGAACAATAGGTCAAGGCCCCTTGTATTTTGGAGAACTGTTTCAGCTAGAGAGGAGAGTGATTCCTCTAAATTTGTGTAACAGATTTTCCTAGGGCAGCAACATCTGCATATATTGCCATTCTTAAGGCCCTGTAGTTCTGATCTTTGAGTAAAGCCAGATTATATAGAAATAATAATTTCTTAAGGTCATATAGTATCTCTTTGGTTCTGCACAAAGGAGGTCACGTGTCTTATCTTATTGCAGAACCATTTTAGTCAATAAATCTATCAATTGACAATTCTGGGCCCAATTTCCTAGTATGCCAATGGGCATTATAGGTAACCATTTTGTCCCCTATGACAGGGAATTTCTTTTTGACTCAGCATTTCAACTGATTAATGGCAGAGAGCACAGGACAACATATTCTCTTATGTAACTACTTCCATCTAACACTGGGGCATTGTTGTCAGGGCCCAAAAAGTCTGAAAGGCTAGTCAAAGGCTGGGCAATGGGGCATTTGACAGCAGTGTGTGGTTATCTGACCCAGCTGTAGAGACAGGGAACAATCACATTGACTGGACTGGTCCACATCAGCTTTCAGCAGATCCAGAGCTTGTAGTCATTTGGAGCAGGTTGCAGTCAGCAACTGAAGCTTGGACGTGTCTGCCAACCAAGTGGAAACCTGTTGAGACAAGTTTAAACTGGGAACAGAAGTTAAGATTTATGAACTTATTTGGAACTTTTAGACCCATAGTCTTAGTAATTGGGAAGGGGAGGAGTCCCAAGACCAGGAGAGAGAAATACCATCCTCAGGAATAGATAGGTGAAGAAAACTTAGGCTGTAATTATCTAGAGTCCTTTTGACCTCTGTGAAGTGGATCCAAGTTTTATGACTCTCTTGATTCTCTGAAACTTATATGAATTCTTATTTTACAAAAGGACATAAAGTTTTAGATATATTAATATTACCAATCTGTACTGAAATCCATATCATATAAAAAGCAGATAATGGGTATCTGTAAAACAGCAGGCATAGACTCATACCTTTGAGTCCTAGCAAAAACTACAGATTTGGGTTAAAAGCATGTACATTTTCCTCCTGTCCAGAGAGCCACGTATAGATTTGACAGAGATGTCTTTGGCCTGATGAGAAACATATTTAAGTTAGTAACTTACATCTAAGTTAAGTTACTTAGAAGACAATCAAAAGAAATCTAAAATGTTGAGCTTGTGACCCAAACAGTAAGCAGTCACTGCTCTATTAGCTTCTCAGAACTCTATTAATATTAAACTCTGAACTTTTGAAATCTTAATATAACAATATCATAGAAGGGGAAAGAAATCTGAAGCACTTTAAATCATCTATTTATACCTTTGTAACTTGTATTTACATCCTAAATCATTTTCTGAGACCCTCAAGGCTTATAAGCTTTCACATCCTCAGACCTTCATATATCTTAAAACATTCTTAGACCCTCAAAACTTGCATAGACTTTTATATCCATTCTTTCAGACCCATATTCAAACCTTTACTACTCTTACTTAAACTTTCATATCTTAAGATATTTTCTTATCAAGAGACCTAGCAGCTGTAGAAAAAGTAAGGCTTGATTTTTACATATAAAATGAGCTAACAAGATGACTATGGCTTTGCAAAAGGATCTGGTTGTCTGATGCTGCCAAGCTGACAAAGTTATGGCTAGCCTAGCTATCAATACTATCAGACATCTGAGAAAGATAAATTACACCTGAGTGCAGACCAAACAGCTTCTGAATCTATTAAAAATGACAAGTACCTGTGGTGATTATATTATATCCCCCAAAATATTGTGTACCCTAATAAAACTTATTTGGGGTCAGAGAACAGAACAGCCACTAGATTAAACATAGAGGTTAGGCAGTGGTAGCACATGCCTTTAATCCTAGCATTC
>LZPO01044483.1:115899-126757 GCA_001675575.1 Neotoma lepida | reverse complement strand
TTTTTTGAGACAGGGTTTCTCTGTGTAGCTTTGCGCCTTTCCTGGAACTCACTTGGTAGCCCGGGCTGGCCTTGAACTCACAGAGATCCGCCTGCCTCTGCCTCCCGAGTGCTGGGATTAAAGGCCTGTGCCACCATCGCCCGGCGGTTTACTTTTCTTATGTGCAGACCCATGGCAGCAAGATGGAGCCACAAAGCACTTACTTACTTCACTGTTAGGGAAGAAAATTTAGACAGCATTTGAGCTATAAGACCATAAGAAGCCCAGACTTCAGCTGCAAAGAGGAAAGGCATACACCCCAGAATTTGAATGTTAACACAATGTAGTCACTGGACGAGCCTGTATTGTTTCATTGGATGATGAAATGTGCGAAAAATGTTGCATTAAATTCAGCAAGTGGGGTTTTGGAATTGCACATACGGAAAAGCAAGGTTATGGAAGAGGACAGTGAATTGCAGAAGACTGGTGCCATGGATTACATCTGTAATCTCAGCATTTAGGAAGCTAAGCCAGAAGAATTAATTAACCACGAGTTTTAAGCCAGCCTGGGCTCCAGTGTAAAACTCTATCTTAAAACATAAAATAGAACAAGTAATAGTAAAAAGTACTACTGTGCATGCTACAATGCCCAGCATCTTTCTTCATTTGGCTGACATCTGTCTCTTTTCTCTCCCAGTACTAGAACATCTCTTCTGGGACAGATGTGAGCATATGTCACAAGCCCACCTGATCATAACAATCCATTACCCAGATACTGACTGGGATTGAGCAAGTGGCCCAAACAGGATCTTAAGAGTCCTTCTCTGGATCTGTTAAAGAGACACAAGGAAGAAACAGGACTCTCTCCAAAGATTCTCAAAGAAGATGATACAAACAAACCTAGAGCTCTGAGCAACCTACTTCTCTGGTATCCTGGAGTATGGAANAAAATGAGACCATGCACTGAGGAGTCTGAGCAGAGACTGGAGAAGGGAAGAGTGAAAGACCTGATGATGGAACTTCCATCTAGGCCCAAGGCCAGACTCATCTAGGAACTTCATTCATTCATTCATTCATTCATTCATTCATTCATTCTTCTTTTTTCTTTTTCAAGACAGGGTTTCTCTGTATATCCCTGGATGTCCTGGAACTTGCTTTGTAGACTAGGCTGGATTTGAACTCAAGGATCTGCCTGCCTCTGTCTCCCAGTTCATCTTTATTCTCATTCCTATGTTCATCCTCCCTCTGTCTGTTCCTCCCTCTCACCTTCTCTCCTTCTCCACCCCTCCCTATCTCCATCCCTCCCTTCTTCCCTTTTTCATTCCCTCCCTCCCTGCTTATTCCTCTTTCATTGTAGAATAAATTTGAATTGTATTTTTCTTAATTTTAACAGAAACAGTTTCTATTTCTGGTTTTCTACACTTTAGTAATACCTATGTTTTTTTTTCCTCTTAGTAATACCTATTTCCTGTAGAAGACATTTGGAAAATATAGGTAAGTATAAAGTAAAAGAACAATCATCAATAGATTCTCTTATACGTCTAGCAGAAACAGGTTAGCATTTAGAGTTCTTCAGAAATTTAATTGCTTATTCATAATTATTATAATAAAAGATTTATTTCACATACCTATGATCATAATAAATATCTTCTACATGGTTCTGATCATAATGAATATTCAAGTTTATATGGTATCTTTTTATTTATTTCTAAACAGGGCTTCTCTGTGCAGTCCTCGCTTGTCCTGGAACTCATTCTGTAGATCAGGCTGACCTCAAACTCAGATATCTGTCTACCTCTGCCTCCCAAGTGCTGGGATTAAAGGTGTGTTCCACCACCACCCAACTATATGGTGTTTTTATTAAACATTAACATTTTCCATATTCCTAAACCATCTCTAAAGTAAATTTTCTTAAATTTCCTCTAATATTTAAGTAACTTTAAAATATTAAAACCATTTTAACTGTATCTCTAGTAACTATTTCTAGAAATGTAACTATTAGGCCCAAATATTTGAACATTTTAAGACATCTAGCCTATTTTAGACATAATTACTGATTTAGATGAATCCAGGTATTCACATATAAGAAACTAGACCTTCATGGGTAATTAGGGTTAAGTTAATCAAATAAATAGGGTTAAATAAGAGAAGAACAAATAAGACATCATTAGTCCTTCAGTGACTTAAATATATATATTTAATATATATAAATATATATATAAATATATATATTTAATATATATAAAAATATATATGTTATATATATATTTTTATATATATATATATATGAGTAAACACACACATATATAATCATTAAGAATGAACACATGCACACACATATATATATGGTTCAGAGGCAAAGCAGTTGCCCAGCATGCCCAAGGCCCTGGGTTCAGTCTCTATCCCTGAGGCTACCCCCAGCCTCCCTAATAAAGGAAAAACACAAAGGTCATTGTAGCTGATGAAAAACTTTGCACAATATTTGTACAAATGGAAGAAATAATATGGGCTTGTGTATAGGAAGACCCATGGGTGTATCTGAAAAGACAACACAGAGACTCTTCTCTGCTGCCCACTGGAATGCAAGTGATCTCTTTATATTACCACCTCCCCCAGGGAATAAACCAGTGTACCTTGAACAACTTTTATGGTGGCTGACACATGCTATATGCTTATTAAACATTTGCTGACTGAATAAATAAGTTATATGTCTATCAGCTCATCTTAAAGCAGGTGATAGAACTGAACTGTGCCATCTTATTTTGAAGGCAAGAATAAAGAAGCAGAAGAGAAATGGTGTTAAATGTATGTGAATGGTTTCCCATCCCAACTATTGTCTGCCAGCATAAAATCACTCTTTAAATCAGTTTTTAAGTTAGCATACAAAGTAACAAGTTTCACTGCAGCATTTCATACTTGTAGTAGTTACACTTCTTATTCCACCCCCTTCATTGTCTCCTCCCAGTCCTTCTTGCTGGCCTCTTCTCCCAAATACTCCTCCTTTCTTTCGGCTTTCATGTTACATCATTATGTCATCACCCTACCCCTCCTCATCCTTAAGATCGTTTCCATTTCAAGGACTCTTTCCACTTTCATGACCTACACCAACACACGTACACACTCACAATATATAAATTTAACTCTAGAGTAGTGGTTCTCAATCTGTGGGTCAAGACCCATTTGGGGGTCAAATGACCCCTTCACAGGGGTCACATATCAGATATCCTGCATATCAGATATTTACATTACAGTTCATAAAAGTAGAAAAATTACAGTTATGAAGTAGAAATGAAAATAATTTCATGGTTGGGGTTACCACAACATGAGGAACTGTATTAAAGGGTCGCAGCATTAGGAAGGTTGAGAATCACTGCTCTATAGTCTCTGTATGAAAGAAACAAAGTGGTATTTGTCTTTCTGAGTTTGGCTTATCTTGTTTAACACAATGACATCTAGTTCCACCCATCTTCTTCCAACTGTCATAATTTCAATTCCTTTATAGATGAAAATTCTATTGTGTATATGTACCACTGTAGTTGGTTGTTTTTGTTCTTTGTTATCTTGGGGAGCCCACCACTCATCTCCCAAATAAATCTCACACAGAGGCTTATTCTTAATTATAAATGCTCAGCCTTAGCTTAGCTTGTTTCTTGCCAGCTTTTCTTAACTTTAAAATATTCCATCTACCTTTGCCTCTGGGCTTTTCTTCTGTATATATTGTAGATATTGTAGATGGATGAATCTCTCCTGCCCACCTCTTCCCAAATAACAAGTCAGAGGCTTAATATTAATTACAAATTGTTTGGCCTATGGCTCAGGCTTATTACTAGCTAGTTCTTACATCTTAAATTAACCCATATCTATTAATTTATGTATTGCCACATGTCTTGTGGCTTTACCTGTGTTCTATTACATCTTGCTTTCCCGGTGGTTTGCCGCATCTCCCCTGACGCTGCCTTTCTTCTCCCTGTATCTTTGCTTGGATTTCCCACCTGGCTATAACCTGTCTTGCCATAGGCCAGTGCCTTCTTTATTAACTAATGGTAGCAACACATATTCATAGCATACAGAAAGACCATCCCCATAACATTTCGCCTTTTCTGTCTAATCAAAACAGAAGGTTTTCATTTTAACATAGTAAAATTATATATAATAAAACAGTTATAGTTTCAATATTTAGAATTATAGTTATAATATTTAGTCTATTTGCATTTGGTAAAGTTAAAGAAAACATCCTATCATTTATCCTATCTTCATGAGTTTAAAGTTTTATATCTAATTTATCTTTTATTATAATTAAGGAAAACTAATTATAACTATTAAGTCTTCAACTCCATCAAAGACCCCAGAAGGATATCTAAAACTCTAGAAATGACAAGAGACATCTGGTTGTCTGGACAGTTACCCAAAGTTCTTTTGTAACATTGGGGCATCCATCTTCAGCCTATAGGTCTAGAGTATCTGGCAGACTTTTCAGTGAAGCAGGAAATTTGGAGAACTGTCCCACCTATTTTGGCAAAGTTTGTCAGACACTTTCCTCTTTGTCTTGCAGAATACTTAACAGTTTCTTCTGTGAAGCAGGAACCTGAAGGACCATCTCACATTGTTTTGGCAAAGTTCAATAATCACTTTCCTATGGGTCTTGCATGTCCAGTTTATCAAGCAGTCCAGGAAAGAGCAGTTTCTTGCCCAAATGGCTAGCCTTTTCCATATTGTAAGCAAACTCTGTGACGAATTTCTTCTCTACTCATCATCTTCTTTGAAGTAATTGGTGTAAGAAGAACTTCTAACCAGTCTTATTAATAAACACGCGGAACAAGAAATAAGGGTGAAAATCTGACAGAGATCAGAGGAATTAGCAGCAAGCCACCACTCACCAACGCTGCNTCTACTTCCCAGGAGCGAAGCGGAGCAAAGAGCGTGCCTTCCGGTCTAACCTGGCTTTTATACCTGTCTATCTGTTAACTAATTTCCCATCTTCCCAAGCTACATCACTTTCTGTCTTGTCTGCATGGATCTTCAGAACTCTAAGGTTGATACTGGGATTAAAGGCNTGTGCCACCACCTCNTACTGCTAGTTCCCCATGTGACCTTGGAGTCACAGAGAACCAAATGGATTAAGGGCGTGTGCTAACTTGCATGGCTATTGTTTTCTATTAGTGGCTGGCAGCCCCGTTTTTCCTCTGACCCTCAGATAAATTTTATTAGGGAGGACAAATAAGATATCACCACAAATTGGTGCTGCCAGGAGCAGATGTGTCTTATTGTCCAGAAAAATCTAAGTTCTTAAAACATTTTAAATGCCATATTCTGTAGGTTTTGGAAGTGTTTGAAGATTGCTTATCTATCTGAAATGTATCTTTGTATATTTAGAAAGCCTAATTAATATGGTTATAAGTATGATTATTATATCTTAATTATACATTATAATTTCAAAGGAACTGTAAAACATAATACCCCAAACAAGAGCAGAAATATACATATAGTATAACAAAATTGACCTTAAATTTATATCAATAAATCAAAATCCATACCAATACAAAATATTTTGAGATTAACAGTTGTTTTTAAAATAGATTTAATAATCTACCTTTTTCTCATCATTTGTATATCAATATCTTACTTTCACTCTTACTCCATGGCTGGCTGTGTGGCTGTGTGGCTATCCCCTAGCATCCTCCTCTCTCTGTTTTCTTGCTCTTTCTTTCTTCCCGCCCCCCCGAGATTTCTATTTATTTTCTCTGCTTACCTGACCTGCCTATCCTTTCTCATGTTTCACTATTGGCCATTCTGCTCTTTTTTAGACCATCAGGTGTGTTAAACAGGCACAGTAACACAGCTTCAGAGAGTTAAACAAATGCGACATAAAAGAATGCAACACATCTTTGCATCATTAAACAATTATTCCATAACATAAACAAATGCAACACATCTTAAAATAATAGTCTACAGTTTCCTCCTTTCTGTCTAAATAAAAAGAAAAATTTTAACTTTAACATAGTAAAACTATACACAACTAAAACAGTTATCAAGTAAGAATTACATTTACAATACCCTGTCCATTTGTAGTTAGTATATTCAGAGAAAATAATGCATTATGTATCCTTAGTGAATTCAAAGTTTTACACCTAATTTACTTTCTACCATAACTAAGGAAAACTGCAAACTATAACTATCTAATCTTTAACTCCATCAGAGACCCAGAAGAATGTAATATTATCTAACAACAAAATATTGGGCTGCCTAGACAGTCACCCAAAGTTCCTTTGCAATGTTGAGGCATCCATCTTCAGCCTACAGGCCCAGAATATCTGGCCAACTTTTCAGGGAAGCAGGAAATTTGAAGGACTGTCCTGCCTTGTATTGACAAAGTTTGTCAGTTGCTTTCCTCTGTGTCCTGCAGAATTTCTGGCAGACTCTTCTGCGAAGCAGGAATTTTGAAGGACTGTATTGTCTTGTTTTGGCAAAGTTCAACAGTATTTTACCTGTGTATCCTGAATGTCCAGTCTGCACAGCACATTGTGAGCATTAAAAGCCAGAGCAATTTCTTTGCCCAGTGACTAAACTTATCATAATGAAATCAAACTCCATAAAGAGTTTCTTCAGTGCCTACTGTCTCTGGAGTAAATTGGTGCTGCCAGGAACAAATGTGTCTCATTGTCATGAAAAACCTACATTAACAAAACATTTTAAATGCCATGTTCTATAGGTCTTTAAAGTGTTTGAAAACTATTTAATCTAAAATATACCTATTTAACCTAGAAAACATACCTAATGTGGCTACAAGTTTAATTATTATACATTAACTACTAACCTCATTTGTTATTTATATATTGCATTTTTAAATGAACTGCATAAGTATAATACCCCAAACAAGAGTGTATATATATATATATATATATATATATATATATATATACAGTGTAACAAAATTAACTTTAAATTTGTATCAATATACCAAAATCCATGCCACTGCAAAACATCTGAGATTAATAGTTGTATTATTATCTTATATTCCTAAATTCCCCTAAATTATAACAAACACCCATAACCCACCAAATAACCAACAGCCTTCCACATTCCAACTCTTGGGAATGTGGCTGTTGTTTTCTCTAGACTGCTTCCTGTTGTCTGTGAGCCAGAGAGAAATTTTGACATAATGGCCAAGTCCTGGGAAGACCAGATATAACCTTTGTTGATTGATATCACCTGTCAAAGTTCAAAAGGTCTCCTCTGATCAAACCTGATCCATGTTAACCTGGAACAAATCCATAGCCTCATGTTTCCTATGGAAACAAAAACAAAACCTCTTTCCCAAAGTAACACATTTTTTTTTTAATTTCTTTTTTAGAAAGTTAAGGCATTGCTGAAGTATCTACGTTGGTTCACTTTATCAGTCCAGTTCACAATCCCATGTCTCTTAGCAGCTGTTGTTTATCAACAATCAAAAAATTCAAAATTAGTACAGCAACATACAAGATCCAGACTCTCTGGGTATTTCCCATCTTATGTAGCTCTTTTATTTTATTTCACCTTTACTGTCTCTTTAAAGACTTTATTTTGTTATTTTTAAACTAATTCTTTCTTTCTCTTACTGCCCATACCCTTTTTCTTTCTTTCTTAAGCCTACACACATTGTAAAACACACTGGAACCTGTTTGGAGGTTTTTTTGGTTTTTTTTTCCATCTGGACCTCTTTCACTGCATCTCTTTTAGCCTTTTTTGACCTTGTGAGCAAACTTTAGATTGCTAAGCTACACCTGGATCCTCCACACAGCTCTCTTGGCTGGCTCTGCCTGCTTCTAGGTTCATGGGAGCCAAGCCTAAAGCTTGAGATCCGGTTGGAGGTTTGTTTGACCTGGAGCCACATTCAACGCCCCCACCTATGGAATGCCAGTGTCCTGCACTGTGACAGACAATTTTTACTCAGTTTTTTTTTTTGTTTCTATTTAGCGTGAAAAAAGCTGTTTAAGTGCTCTGCTGTACAGCAGGGTTTCTTAAAGAAGCCGTATCCTCTTTTTTTTTTTTTTTTCTTTTCAGCTTTCTCAGGCCCTAGGGATATTTGAGCCTCACATTGGTATACCAAAACGTTGTTGGTTGTTTTTGCTCTTTTGAGTGGCCCATCACCCAGCTCCCAAATAGATCACACACAGAGGCTTATTCTTAGTTATAAATGCTCAGCCTGAGGTTGGCTTGTTTCTTGCCAGATCTTTTAACTTTAAATTTAACTTTTGCCTCTGGCCTTTTTGCTTTTCTTACTTCTGTGTATCTTACTTTCGTTCTTACTCTGTGGCTGGTTCTCTCGATCTTTCTTTCTTCTTTTTTCTCCATATTTCTCCTTCTATTTATTCTCTCTGCCTGCCTACCCTGCCTATCTTTTCTCATGCCTTGCTATTAGCTGTTTAGCTCTTAATTAGACCATCAGGTGTTTTAGACAGGCACAGTAACACAGATTCACAGAGTTAAACAAATGCAACACAAAAGACCGCAACACAGCTTTGCATCACTAAACAAATGTTCCACAGCATAAACAAATGTAACACATCTTAAAATAATATTCTACATACTACATCTTTTATCTATTCATCTATTGATAGCCTAGATCATTTCCTGGATATTGTGACTATTACAGCAATAAACATGGATGCACATGCGTGTATTTCTGTGGTATGTTGACTCAGAGCATATACCTTTGGGTATATACCTGGAGCGGTACAGCTGGATCATATGGCAGGTCTATTTTGAGAAGTCTCCATACTGGCATCCATAGTGGCTGCAGATGTTCACATTCCCACAGTTGTGTATGTTCTCTTCTTCCCACATCCTCATCAATATGCATTGCCATTTGTTTTCTAGATTATAGCCATTCTGAATGAGATAGGGTAGATTCACAAAACAATTTTAATTTGCGTTTTCCTGGTGGAAAAAAAAATGTTGATTTTTTTTTTCAAATTTTTTTTGGCCACTTAACTTCTTTTTTTTGGAGAATTGTCTATGTGGTTAATCAGACCATTTATTAACTAGATGATTTGATCTTTTTATGTTTCATTTTTGCAGTTTTTATATTTTATATATTAATCCTTGTCTGGTGCACATTGGCAAAGGTTTTCCTCATTTATCAGGTTGTTGGTTTACTCTGCTGACTCTTTGCTATGCAGAAGCTTTTTAATTTCATTTAATCTCATTTGCTGATTCTAGGGATTATTCTATGTACTAGAGTCCTTTTCAAAATGTTTTGTTTATGTTTTTGTCTGAACATATTTTCCTCTAGAAGTTTAAGCATTTCAGGTTTTGTATTAAGGTCTTCCATCTATTTCAAATTCATAACTGTGCCAGTGAGAGATATAAACCAGGCTTTGTTCTTCTACAAGTAGATATCTATGTTTACTTTTTGGTCTACTGTTCTGTTGGTCTACATGTCTGCTTTTGTGAAGTGCCTTGTAGTCTTTGTTACTATGGTTCATGGCACAGTTGTTGATCAGATATTGTGGTTGCTGTTTAAGCCAAAGTTTAGGATTGCTTTGCCTATTCAGTCTTTTAAGTTTACACACAGATTTTAGGATTATTTTTCTAGTTTGTGAAGAATGTACTTAGAATTCTGATAGGAACTATATTGAATCTATATACCACTTTAAATAACATAAGCATTTAAAAAATATAAGTTCTGCAAATCCATGAGCACAGGAGATATTTCTATCTCCTAGTATCTTTAATTATTTTTCTGTGTCATAAAGTTTTTATTGCAAGAGTTATGGAGATAGCTCTGTGGTAGACAACTTGTTCCACAAGACTGATGACCTAAGTCTGATCCTCAGAATCCACATAAGGGTGTTGAGACAGCACTGAGGAAAGGAAAGAACCCACTCAACAAAGTTGTCCTCTAACCTCCCAACATGCACACTATGGCATCACCTGCCTCAACACAAGCATCATACATTTACACAGTAGTAAAAATAAATATTGCAGAGGTCTGTCATCTCCTTAGTTAGGTTTTGTTAGGTTTATCCCTAGTTCTTTGGTGGGGGGGCATATATGGAGGTTACAGGACAATATTTTTATAAACAAATTTTTAATTACATTTCAATTTCATTGTATGTGTGTGTGTATGTCTGTTGGTCGGTTGGTCTGTCAGTCTGTCTGCCTGTCAGAGGACAACTTGAAGGAGTCTGTTCTCCCTTTCTACCATGTGGGTTCCAGTGATCAAACTCAGGTTGTAAGGCTTGTATGGCAAGCACCTTTGCCCACTAAGCCATTCTGTGAGCCCTATTCCTGTTTGTTTGTTTTTTTAACATATTATGAATGGGATTTTTTTTTTTTTTTGCTCATTTCTTTCTCAGAGCATTCCTTATTGGCATAATGAATAACAATTGATTTTTGTGTGTTGTTTTTGTATCCTGCTACTTTGCTGTTCCAGCATGTAATTTCTATAGTGTTGGAATCTGCAATAAAAATCAAACCACCTAAACAAATCTATATTACTAGAAATGTCACAAAAAACTGGGCGCATCTGCAACACTGGCCCACATCTTTCCAAAAGGCTAAACTTAGGTGTATCAGGAAGCAACAAGAGATACATCTAGAAATACAGGCTGTGACCAGATCATTGGCAGTCCTAAGGGAGGAGTTTCTTCAAAATTTTGAATTGTGTGATGTTGTGCACTTCATTTATGCTCTCAATTTTATTATCTGCAAATTATGTATCCATTGGCATTCAACTTAGGATTAGTTCAAACAAAATGCAAGGCATTTTTCTTTCCAAAGTTCACAGTTGGGTTATCTGCTTCATAGTCGTCACCTAGACTCCTTCCTTGTTGTGCCATGCTTGACTGCTTTTGCTAAGGTAGAAGTCATGGTATCCAAGCTGGCTATCACAATAACA
>LZPO01044483.1:40268-79710 GCA_001675575.1 Neotoma lepida | reverse complement strand
ACAAGGAATTGAACCTGGGTCCTCTAAAAGCAGCCAGTGCTCTTAAGCACTGAGCCATCTCTTCAGCCTTGTCTTGATTTTTGAGACAGCATCTCAATTAGTGCTGGTGGCAGTGTCAGAGGAGCAGCAGGTGGCAATTGAAGTTTGAGGTGTCAGCCAACCAGGAGGAAACTCTCTGATGGGTCAATCTCGGATAGGATAGGATAGGCCCTGAGACCACAGACCCTCAAGTGTCTTTTACTTCTGCTGTGCCTTTACATGTTTGCTACTGCTGTCTTNCTCTGGTATCTGGCATGGTGTGAATGAGATCCCCACTGCCTATAATGTAGTGTGTTTATCGCATGGAAGCATCCCGTTCTACTGGGCATTTTACCTGTGCATTATTATGAAGATGATTTTTTTCCTAAGCTGTACTGTCTAACTGATAATAATAATGTTAGTTTAAATAGAGTTTTGATGATTAAAAAAAAACAAGTGTCACACAGCTAGAACACATGAGTTGCTATTGAGGAGCTGTGTAGACTGTGGCTTACTTAGGTTAATGACTAAGAAATAAATTGAGTCCCACTAGCCCAGCTAGTTTAAATTCTTCTAATCTTAATGTTGGGAGACGTATTCACAGTTTTGGAGTGCATCGTAGCTGAAATAAAGATTTGAAAATAACTTAAAGTTAGACTAAGATGTTTTTGTCAAATAGCTTTGAGGTAAAAAACCCAAGAAGACAATCTAAAGAAAGGCACATAGTGGAATGAGAAACTCATTTAGGTCAGGGAACAAGAACTAAGCAGCCCAATTATGATTAGCTGATGTACCTTTCTTGCTAGGACTGGTTGATGACCAAAGGTGATGATTAATTCCTTATACCCATTTCTGCCCTCAGTCTCCTGGTATGAGAAACTGTTGATGAGTGGGTGTGCACCCTGAAGATTTAAAGTAGAGTTGACTGATTCTTTTTCATATATAAAAGTTTAGATTTGTGATCCCTTATAATATTATCTTTCAAGATAAGCAATATAGTAATTGACCCTTTCTTTGTAACTGCAAAATGCAGCCTTCCAGTAAAAGACTTGACTTAGAGGAATATCTTGCTTGCCTATACAGTTAATCTATAACAAGTTGCTTGGCTATGAATGTATATGGGTTCTTGGGATAATTTGGTTCTCACCTATAATACGTAAAATGTTTTATCATGTAAGGGAAATGAAAAACATGTTTTTACCTGTATTCATTTTAATCATTCACTTGAAAAATAGAATGTAACCACATTGTAATTCCTATATTGCTTGAAAAACTTTGTTGGGGTATATAAGATATAGAAAAAAAAAAGGATACAGTCGAAGGAATATAGAAGAACATAGAAGAATAAAGAAGGAAACCATCGAGAGAGTGTGAGTGTCTTTTTCCCTAACCCCCTCAGATAGAAATTAGTACTCTGTGGATTTTCCTTTGAGCCCTGTGCTGCTGGAGGCTGGCCCCCAGGCAGTGACAACTTAGCCTGGGCTGTCATTAAATCCAACACATAGCCAAGGCTAGCCTTGACTCCTTAATCCCTTTTCCTCCATCTGCCGAGTCCTGGAATTATAGGAGTGCACTGCCATCCTCAACTCATACCCAATTTTTAAAAAGGAAAGAAAAGGCTTCTGGCTTCTGTTGTGCCCTGTTGCCTATAGGATAAATTCATGATATTTGGGTTTCTTCTTAAATAAATTTCAGCTTTCATTTCTCACCATTGTCCACCTTTGCAAATACATGTCCATTCTTAAGCCATGTAAAGCTACTCAGGGTCCCTCAGTGCACTACACTCTTCTATACTTTGCTTCTATTTTTCTTTTACCTGAAATTCTCCATATTACCCTCCCCCATCAAACATTTTTTTGTGTGTGTGAGGGGTGGCTTGACAGTAATGCTTGTTTTGACTTCTCATTAAAAGTGAATTAAGAATGAACCTTGCTAGTCCCTCAAAAGCACACAGCATTGCATTCACTATGTGTGTTCCTTGAAGGTTCACATATCAAAAAAGAAGTATGTTAATCTTAAATTGTCGTGTCCCTGGAGTCTGACTTACAGTAAATACTCATATGGTGTGTTCAGTGAATGAACAGAGAAGCTGAACAGGAAGTCCTTGGACTGTCCAGACACTCTGGCTAAACGTTAGGCTGACCTTATAGCTGAGGTCTGTGGACGTGCTTCTCACNAGTTCAAGAAACAGCAAACATTATTAACTCCTTGGAATTTCTTGGTGAAGTTTAATTTCCTTACTACTTCTTAGTGGCCAGTATTATAGAAGATGGTGGTGCTTCAATGTGGATACATGATATCAGGTTGCTTGGAGTTTTTCAGAAATCTGAGCAACACCAGGTCATTTGATTTCTAAACCAGGTGGAATTCTACTTTCCTGCCTCTTTCGAGACAAAGATGATCTATAACGTGTGTGTGCTCAGTCTATTCAATAACCAGTTCCAGTCTCAGCTAGGCCTGTCTGCTGAAGTTAGCATTTAAGGGTACAGTGAGGATTCCACCTCAGACATACTCACATAAATGTTTACAAACACATGATTTATATAAAGAAAAGTAGATGCAGATGATATCTTGTCAGGGTGATCCTTGCTCTACCATCTGCCACATTTGCAGCTGGTTAAAAAAGAAAGAAGAAATTAGTTTGGCAGGATTTACTCTTATAAAAAAATCATGTTTATTTTTGCCAGTTCTATGTAATTTGATATGCCTTTTGCAAATTGAGTAAGAGGAAAATACTTTCACATTTTTGCTCCAGAAAAAATATGGTCATTGTCCTTATGACCCTTGTTGTGTGAGTATGTGTATGTGCATGTATTCGTGCATGTGTGCGTGCGTGCATGCATGCGTGTGTGTGTGTGTGTGTGTGTGTGTGTTCAACTGTAAGGTAGGACCTTAGTAAGCAAAAGAGACTGAGATAGATCATTAACTAATTCAGAATAAAGAATAACCACACTTAAGAGCCATCTGTGACCAGCATGGTATTACTGACATGCTATCACATATCTTAAAATAAAAGGAAGGAAGGTGTTGAGATTTAACATTAACATTAGGCAGCCTTCTGGCGTCAAAATATACTCAATGAAGAATCTGGCAGCCTGTGTATTATACATTTTCACAAAAGGTTTGTATACATCTGTGAAAGGTAAAATTTCTTCCTAAAATTTTTTCTCCCTCATTTAGAAATAAGAGCTTCACATGAGTAATGTACTTTGAAACATGGATTTAGTTGATGATTAGAAAAAAATAAATAGATTTGCAAACATATATTGTCTACTATCTCAATCAATACTGAAGCTATCTATATATTGCTTGCATAATTTTGAAGAGACTTGTTGAGTTTTATCAAATATAAGTAAAGGAGGGTCTGCAGATATAGTTCAGTGGTTAAGAGCACTGACTCTTCTTCCAGAGGACTGATGTTCAGTTCCTGTCATCAACATGGTGGTTCACAACCATCTGTAACTCTAGTCCCAGGGAATTCAACACCCTTTTCTGGCATCTGCCAGAACCACCAGGCATGCAAATAGTTCACAGACATAAACGCAGACAAAATATCTATACACATTTAAAAATTTTTAAATGTTAAATGTGAGTAAAAGATAAAAATTCCAGTTTCTTACTGATTTTTTTCTTTTATTATGGGGAATGGTGAATAACTTCAGATGGGTATGCATTCTAAATGAGTGCTTAATAAGTTGGTTTTAGCAAAACTTGGTCTGTGTAGCTAGTTTTTGCTGAATGTGGGGACACAGAAAAGAGAATCATTAGCAATGAGTTCCATGCTCAAGTTAACCTTATTTTGTTATTTTCTTTTTTCAAATAGTATCTCTTGGTAAATTATATTTTGTGCTACTTAAAAATTATCTAAATAAAAGCTATGAAAATTAATTACTGTAATAAATATATTCATCTAGTTGTGACAGAACATATACTATGAATGAAATACTAAAGGATACTGGTGCTGAGTATTTGTCAATAAAAAATTAGTTAAGCTGGATGTGATGTTGCACATTTCAATTCCAGCACTGAGGTGGCAGAAGTAGGTGGATCTTTGAGTTCTAGGCCAGCATGGCTATATAGTTAGACCCTGTCTCAAAAAAAAAAGTCACTACTGTGCATTAATGATTATAGACATCAAATGATATACCAAAAATTTAACATCAAGTTGTTAACATCCTTACCATCTCCTTCTGCTTCTTCATGATAGTATACCACAGATTAAGCTTTTGGGGGCTGGAGAGATGGCCCAGAAGTTAAGAGCACTGGCTGCTCTTGCAGAGGACCTGGATTTGATTCCCAGTATCCACATGGTGATTCACAAGCATCTGTAATTCCAGTTCCAGGGTATCCAGTCTCTTCTTCTGAACTTTACAGGCATCAGGCATGCACATGATGCACAGACAACACTCATACACATAAAAAATAAAAATAAAGAAGTATTTTTAAAAAGAAGTTTAAACCTCTGTTAATTTGAAAAGCTATGACATCAGGAGATCTATAGATATGGCTCTGCTTGTTACCCAAAGTTGTCTTTGGCAGTTCTATGCTATATAGTCTTTCCTTGGAGCTTTTCATCCCATTGCCTGCTGTCTGTGTTCCATAAGTTGATCTCTACAAGCTCCATTGTCTGCAGTTTCTTCCTCTATGCTTCACAGAGGGCAAGTAAGAGCACACTGACAAGTACAGAGCTCCCATTAGCCACAAGGGAAGCATGGTTAGAAATATAAGTACAGAAAGACTGGGCTATTTGCTTGTTTGATCACAGAGCAGGTCCATGTGGTCATGATCACAGAGAGCATCACAGAGTGGGTGCAACTCCAGATGCCTGTTTTCTAAGCTACCAGGTGTTTCAGGGTCCTAGAAACAGTATCTTCCTCTTGTCCCCTCAGACTTATGTTGAGAATAGTTTCCTGCTGTTGCTCATTACAGGGGAAGTCACTCACTAATGTCCCCACATCTCTCTAAAATATCCTTTTATTAAATTCCCCTTGGTTAAACATCTTGAATATTCCCTCTAGTTCCAAATAAAGCCCAAGAAAATTAAAAAAAAAAAAANAGCCTTTCACGCACTAAGGGAAAAGTATGACGGTGCACCTTCATTGTCAACATCACTGGGCTTGCAATCACCTCTGGGTGTGTTTCCAAAGCTTTAACTGAGGAGAGAAGATCCACTTTACTGTGGATAACATCATCCTGGTGTTGGTGTCCCAAATGGAATAAAAGGGGGAAAAGGAGGAAGCATGAGCACCTTTTGGTTACCTGACCGACCCCTGTCCACACACACCCCACACACCGTGGACTATATTCCTTCTTACGTGTGGCCTAAGTAAATCTTTTTTCCCTTAATTTGCTTCTGCCAGGTATTTTCCTCTTAGCAATGAGAAAACTAATACCAATGGTAATGGGACTGGAAACTGAAAGCTGTTTGAACTGTATCTGATGCACTGAGTCATGGAATTCAACTTCTAAGCAACTTGTGTAGCTCTGGAAAATAACTACACAATACTGAAGGTTGCTTTAGTTATTTTAAAGCTAACTAGTAAGTTATGGAATTCTCAACCCTGTTTATTTTCTTTGCATTTAATGCACTCAATTAAGTTAGAGGTTAACGAACTATTTCTTGAATTTCTCAATCCACCACCTCTAATTGTAAGTAGAGTTTAGCTATTCCTATTTCTTTGTGTTGCAATGGCAGAGTTGAATAGCTACAACATAGGCCTTATTGAACACAGAGCCTCAAATGTTTACCATATGGTCTTTACAGAGAAAGGTTGCAAACCTCTGAACTAACTAAATGATCAACTTACTCTTTTCTCCTTATTTAGATTCAGTCCTCTCTGTGTATTTTATGGTTGATATATCTGTCTCACACACATGCTATCATTGTCTCAGACATATGCTATCATTGTCTCAGACACGTGCTATCACAGTAAGAAGTGATCATTAGAGAAAGTCAGGATGCATTGACAATTACAGAGTTCACAGTCTCATTTTACTTTAAACTTGGAGGGTACATTTTTGTCTTTTTTAAAAGACTTACTATTCAAATTTAACATGATTGTAGGAATTTGCATCTGATACTTTAAAATTTGATCACCAGGAGCTGGGAAGATAGTTTAGTGGGTAAAGGCACCTGCCACCAAGATTCATGACTTAAATTTGATTCCTGGGACTCACAAGATGGAAGGAAAAAACTGGCTCCTGCAAGTTGTCCTCTGACTTCCACATGCACACATACCCACTTCCACACTCATGCACACTTCCCCACACCCACACTCATTCATACATATGTAAAATAGCAAATGTAATTTAAAATAAGAAAAATGTTCACCAGGAAGTTCTACACATATAACATTCACAAAATGGCATTAAAATTCTATTTATTGAGTAATTCAAACTGAGAAGCATGATCTAATTTAGATCATTCCTGTATTTTCCAATGATCTTTCTAGAGTAATACATTTCATGAAAATATTATAGAAAATTGTAGGGGTACACCAATCTGTGAGTAAAATAATTACACGTTGTTTGGTTGCTTCTTTGTTATGTTACTGATTTCTTTCAGTTATGACAATAAAAATTATTCTTATAATAAAATAAAATGACTTTATGAATGAAACACAGCTCAACTAACAGAATATTTTATATTGTTATTTTAGTTTTAGAAATGAATCTGAGAAATATTTCTTTTCAACATTATTATTTTTTAACTTATTTATACTTTATGTATGAGTGTTTGCATATATACCTGCATGCCAGAAGAGGGCATCAATTCCTATTATAGGTGGTTGTGAGCCACTATATGGTTATTAGGAAGTGAACTCAGGACCTCTAGAAAAGCAGCCAGTATTCTGAACCTCTGAACCATCTCTCCAATCCCTGAGATCTCTTAAAATAATCTTTTAAGAAAATAACCTTCAAGTGGTGTTGGGGAATATTATTTTAAGGTGTTTTACTTTTGTTTATGTTGCATTTGTTTAACTCTGTAAAGCTGTGTTACTGTGCCTGTGTAAAACACCTGATGGTCTAATGAAGAGTGAGGTAGGAGAAAGGATAGGCAGGGCTCGCAGGCAGAGAGGATAAATAGAAGGAGAAATCTGGGAGGAGAGCAAGAGAAGAAGGAGGAGGATATCAGAGGTCAGCCGCCCCACTACACAACCAAGAACATACTAGGTCCAGAGGCAAAAGACAGATGGGTTAATTTAAAGTTAAGAAAAGCTGGCAAGCAACAAGCCAAGCTAAGGCCAGGTATTCATAATTAATAAGAATCATCCTCTGTGCGTGATTTATTTGGGAGGTGGGTGGCAGGTCCCCTAAAGGGACAGAGTAAAAACAACAACAAGGTGGTGGTGGCACAGGCCTTTAATCCCAGCACTTGGGAGGCAGAGGCAGGCGGGTCTCTGATTTTGAGACCAGCCTGGTCAACAGAGCAAGTTTCAGGACAGCCAGGGCTGTTACAGAGAAACCCTGTCTTGAAAAACCAAAAAGTAAGTAAATGAGTAAATAACCAACTGGTACATTTTAGAAAATAAAAACATTCATTTCCTAATTTTTAAGGTTTTGTCTGAATTTTAATTTTTTAACTTTTCAGCAGCAGAATGTCAAGTACTTACTATATTATGAAGTCAGTCTCTCTGTTGTTCTGCTAGTCAACTAAGGAATGAGAAGTCTTCAGATACCCTTATTTGTAATGTTTATTTAAAAAAATTTAATTTGCGCCAAAGCTACACAGAGAAACCCTGTCTCGAAAAACAAAACAAAAAAAATTTAATTTGTGTGTGTGTGTGTGTGTGTGTGTGTGTGTGTGCGTGTGTGTGTGTGTGTGTTTGTATGTTACATGTGTTCAGTGTCCACAAAGGCCAGAATAAGGCTTCAAGTCTTCTGGTGCTATAGTCACAGGTGGTTATGACACTGGTTCTGGGAATCAAACTTGGGCCTCCTGGAAGGCAGGGAACACTCTTACCTCTAAGCCATTTGCCCATCCCTGTAATTCTCATTTTTAATATAGAAGTAGGGCTACATTTTAATTATGATTATAAGTATTTAGTTATTTTAAGCTACACTTATTTTTAGTGCTTTAAAGATGGTGACTAGGCAGGTGGTGCACACCTTTGATTCTAGCACTCTGGGGACAGATCTCTATGAATTTGAGGCCAGGATCTACAATGCAAGCTACACATCAACCAAACCAAAACCAAAAAATCTTTATGTGGAAATCTTGTTTCCCCCTCCTTTTTTTTTCTTTTCCTTCCTCCTTTTCCCCTTCCATCCTGCCCTCCTCCCTTCCTTACTCCCTTTCCCCTTCCTACCTGCCTATTCCTTCTTTTAGGGGCTGGAAAGATAGATTAGCAGTTAAGAATGCTTTCTGCTCTTGCAGAAGACTCATTTGGTTTCCAGAATTCATGTTGGGCAGCTTACCACCCCCTGTAACCTCAGTTCCAGGGAATCCGATGCCCTTTTTGCCTCCTCAGGCACTGCATACACACAGTACCCAGACATACATTCAGACAACTCACATATTCATTAAATAAAAAATACTGAAAAAGCATAATTATTATTTCAAGCTGCCTTAACTGTCTGTATATTTCTAACATTCAGAAAATTAGAAGCAACATATTTAAATTGGGACTCTAATAGATGGAGATATTGTCAGTTACAAACTAAAACTACTCAAAGTGAGATGACACTTAAACCGTAGCTGTTGGAGACTGTGAGTATACATTTGCACTTCTTTTTTAATTAAAAATTTTAATATGCTTTTAATTGAAATAGAATTACATCATTTTCTCCTGTCCTTCCCTCCCTCTAGCCCCTTTTGCCTCTCAGTTACCCTCCCTCAAAGCCCTCCCATGTCTCCCCAACTCTTAAGTTGATAGCCTCTTTTTATTATTCTTATATCCATACATATATATGTATGCACAAATATACATGTAACCTGTTGAATCCATTTTTATTGTTTGTGTATATGATTTCAGGGCTGACTACTTCATTATTGGGCAACCAATAAGGGGTTTCATCCCTGGGAGAGGATAATTCTCCTTCTCACAGTAGTCATTAGTTGTTGTAGAATATTATTTTAAGATGTATTACATTTGTTTATGCTGTGGAACATTTGTTTAATGATACAAAGATGTGTTGCATTCTTTTATGTTGCACTGGTTTAACTCTGTAAGGCTGTGTTACTTTGCCTGTCTAAAACACCTGATGGTCTGATAAGGAGCTGAATGGCCAATAGCAAGGCAGAGAGAATAAATAGAAGGAGAAATCTGGGAGGAAAAGAAGAGCAAGCAAAGAGAATAAGGAGACGAGGATGCTAGGAGCTAGCCACCTAGCCACACAGCCAGCCACAGAGTAAGAGTGAAAGTAAGATACACAGAAGTAAGAAAAGGAAAAAGTGCAGAGGCGAAAGGTAAATGGGATAATTTAAGGAAAGCTGGCTAGAAATAAGACAAGCTAAGGCCGGGCATTTATAATTAACAATAAGCCTCTATGTGTGATTTATTTGGGAACTGGGGGATGGGCCTCCCAAGAGAAAAACAAAAACCAAACAAACAAAAAACAACCAACAACAATTAGTTGTCTGTAGTTCTTTGTCTAGGGATGGGACTCCATGAAAACCCTTTTGTGTTAGCATATCTACTGATATTGCTATTGTTCAGGTAATTGTTTATGCAGCCATTTTTAGGAGAAACTGTTTCACAACAGACTTTCTGGCATTCTATCTCTAACAAACTTTACACTCCCTCTTCCAAGATGTTTCCAGAGCCACAGATACAGGAGCTATAATACATATTTATCCAATGAGGTTGGGAACCCCATGATGCATTGGTCTCTGTATTGTGTCCAGTTGTGGTTTTCTGTGATGTCTCCATTTGCTTTAAAGAGAGGCTTCTTTGATGAGAGATGGTAAATAGACTTACCCAGGAAAGGTGGCTTTCACACAGAAAGGGTTCACAGACTGTGACCTTTGAACTTCTTAGGAGCCTCTGTGGGGCTGGAGAGATGACTCAGTGGTTAAGAGCACTTGTTGCTCTTGTAGAGAGGACCTGGGTTCAGTTCCCAGTACCCACATGGTAGCTCACAAACCCTGAATTGCCAGTTCTACAGGACCTAATACTCTCTTCTGGAATTTGAGGGTGCCAGGCACACAAGTGACATATATGCAGGTGAAACACACACATAAAATAAAAATAAAATCCTTTTTAAAAATCTCTGAATGCATCTACTATGTTAAAGCACTTTATCATTTAGAACAATGGTAATGATGTAATTTCTTATTAAAATTTATGTTCAGAATGCATTCTCAAATAAGTATTAGTAGATTATAACACATTTTTAGAAGATGTTCATCAAAATGATGAAAATGACCTGGGCCCAGAGGGCTGTAGTGTCACCTGCTAGGCAGGAGTTGCTAGGGAGGTGGGATCTTCCTGCTTCCACCAGCAAAAGTAAACCCTCCTTCCTTTCAGGTCTAAGCAGAAAAACTGATTGAACCCAGTAGTCTAACATAAGAGCCCATCTCCAGAGAAAACAAAAAAGAAATACACATACTGTGGTAGTTTGTGTATTTAATAGTACACTCATCATCATCATTATCATCATCATCATCATTATCATCTCACAAGGAGTGGCACTATTAGGAGGTGTGGCTTTGTCAGAATGGGTATGGCCTTGTTGGAGGAAGTGTGTCATTGTGGGGGCGGGCTTCAAGGTCTCAGGTACTTAAGCCCAGGCTCATTGGCACACAGTTGTTTTCCTGCTACTTGCAGATCAAGATGTAGAACTCTCAATTCTATCTCCAGCACCATGTCTGCTTGCATGCCACCATGCTCCCTGTCATGATGATAATGAACTGAACTTCTGAAACTATAAGCTGCCATCTCAATTAAATGAGTTGCCTTGTAAGAGTTGCCACAGTTATAGTGTCTCTTCACAGCAATAGAAACCATAACTAAGACACATATGAAAACTAAGAATAATTTGGGTGTTGAGAAGCACAATTCTATTACATATTGACTTGAGAAAAATAAAAGATTACATGATGCCGATGTATGGGTTTAAGGTTTTGTTTGGAAAAAAATTGTATAGAGTTGGGTAAAGGCTTTCTTGAGGGATTGTTTTCTTTTTATGAATTCAATGTCCTGGGGCAAATTATTTAGTCCTTAAAATTCACTGGAAGCAATAATCTCTAGCTAATGTCTCTCCAAGGTCATTAGCTAATTACAAGAGCCCTCAGAAGCTGCTTGCTATGAGCTGCTCATGATGTGCACCTTAAATATCCCCCAAGACCTATGTGCTAGAGGACCAGCTGCCAGTGTATGCTGCTTTTAAAAGACCGTGGAATTTATGGCCTGTGAGATGTATCAGCAGGTAAAGGAGCTTTCAGGCAAGCCTCACAACTTGAATTCTAGCTCTAGAACTCACATGGTGGAAGGAGAGAACCCACTTCCACAAGTTATCCCCTGACATACACACACACGCGCACACACACACACACAGAGAGAGAGAGAGAGAGAGAGAGAGAGAGAGAGAGAGAGAGAGAGAGAGAGAGAGAGAGAGAGAGACCATTTAATGTACATCTACTCCTAACACAAAATAAAAGGTTTCTTTGGGGGGGAGGGGCTGGGATTGAGACAGGGTCTCACTATGGCCTATAAATCACTATGTAGATCAGGCTAGCCTCAAACTCATAGAGATCTGCCTGCCTCTACCTCAGGAGTGTTGGGATTAAAGATATGGTAAAATAAAAAACACATCTGATAAAATAAATGTTTTAAATAGAGAGAGCACGGAATCTTTAGGAAATGAGACCTTATGGCAAAAAGCGAGATCTTGTGTACTGTGCCCTAGAAGGGGCCACGGTGCCCTGGGGACTTCCTTCTTCTGTTTTTGTGCCTGGCCATGAGGTGATCAGATTTGTTTTTTCTTGTTCTCCCCACTATAATGTTCTGCCCCCACTAGAGACTTCAGAACAATAGAACCAAGCAACTATGGATTGAAGCCTCTGAACTTATGAACAAAAACATGGTTTTCTTCATTTTTAGTGGATTGTCTCAGGTATTTTGTCATGGCAACAGAAAAATAAACCAACTAACACACTAACACAGAACTTGTTAGGATTCTTTTCTTTTCCTTTTTTTTTTTTTTTTTTTTTTTTTTTTTTTGGTAAGGTTTTGCTATATAACCCAGGATGGTCTGGGCTTGCTATGTAGACCAGGCTGTTATTGATTCCATGATCTTCTGGCCTCAGGCTAATCATTGAGAATTTAAACCTGTCATCCTGATTGAGAGAAGATGCTTTAGTCTACTGATGGAGGTGCCCATCACTGAAAAGTGTGACTCCAGACTTAGGAGTGCAAAGACAAGTAAAGCAGAGTCACTTAGGAGAAGAGTATGTGCCATTCACATGCCAAGCACATGCCATTCAGAGCAATTTACAGAAATAAAGTGGGGATTACTTACTATGTAGCCACAAAAGGTGAGTGCTCCATTTGCCTGTAGTAAAGAGGTGACATCACCTGTCATGGAGAGGTGGAATTTGAATCTCAGAGGATGAATAGAGTTTACCTGGCTAACAGGCAGTCTGGAGCATGTGCACATGGTGCACGGAATGTTGTATTGAATTTGAGACTGCTCACTTTGGAACACAGAATTAGGGCATTTGGGAAAAACAGCTAATGCTGGATTGAAAGAAGGACCCCTCCTTTCTTTTCTGTCATTTCTTATTGTAGTAATAAGTTCAGATGCACAGTACATTATGAAAACACTATACCCACTTTACAATTGAGGGAACTGATGCCCAAAGAATTTGAACAACGTGACTAATTTTGATCTTTCTCTTTCAAAGCTGTGTTGGATAGTTAAGACCATATCGTACATGTGTTATTAGTTGAACCTGAAAACTTATTTCTTCCATGGAGGGGCTCTTGGAAAAGTCTACGAGAGATCAGATTTCTCCTCTTCCTTTCCTTGTCCTTCCGTCTCCTGTCTTCCTTCTCCCTCTTTCTTTATCTATCTATCTATCTATCTATCTATCTATCTATCTATCTATCTATCCATCTCCTCTGTTTCTTGCTCACTTTCTCACTCTCTTTCTTTGACAGATCATAATANGCTGCCCAAGGTGGTCATAAACTCACTCTTGGACTCAAGTGATCTTGCTGCCTTAACTGCTCAGACAGCAGAGACTACAGACATATGCCCAACTGGAGAATGGATGTGTTGGTGATAGAAACATTCTTTTCATGAGGCAATGACACTGATTTCTTTTACAAAACTTTATTGAGATATAATTTATATCCTACACAATTCATCCATTTAAGGTCTACAATCCAGTGACTTTTAAACATACTTACAGAGTTATATGTCTATTACTGAAATTAATTTTCTGATATGTTTATTTTCTCAGAAGAAACTCTGTACCCCCCTTGCCAAACACCCCCTTCCCAGCCCTGGGCAGCCACTAATCTTCTTTATGTCTTTATAGTGCTGTCTCTTATAAACATACAATATGTTGTCCTTTGTAATTGATTTTTCGCTTAGCACAATACTTTCCAGGTTCATCCATGATGAAACACCTCTGACTTCTTCATATTGTTTTTTTTACTAAAAGATTTGTGTTTCATTCATACAGACATTTCAGATATTTCTACTCTGTGGTGTTAAATAATGGTGCCATTTTATTGTTCATAAATGTGATTATTTCTCAAATCTGTACTTAAAATATTTGTCTCCAAGGAGGTTGGTTGGAGGCAAATCTGTTACTTCCTGTAGTGTAGATCAAAATATACATTGGTTGTGGTAGGTATGGGGGCTCCTGGTATAGAGCTTGTGTTATAGATGTATGAAATGTGATGGCGACTCAATTCTAATACATAGGATGAAACTTTCTGTAATGACTTTTCAATGGCATACTCCAGCTATTTGTATTGAAGAGAACTGGTCAAGTAACTTCGACTCTAACCAGAGGAAGTTTTTTTCTAATGTCTTTTCCTGTTGGATTTACTATTTTGAGAAAGGATAGATGCAAAACTGTCTTCAAACTACAAAACAAAGGAACTTTAAAGATGTCTTTAGAAATATCTTCCTAATTGAAAGGAGGATAGAAAACTTTTGGATTTAATCTTACAGGGCATTGCAATTCAAAGACCCTTAAATGGTGCATAATGCACAATCCCTCTTTTGCCAGACAGAGAAGTTTCCTGATTGCACTCTTGAGATATTATAAAACATTTCTAAGGCTGCTGCTAAACTAAAGAATTGTAAATTGGTAGGTTTTCAAATAAGTTCCTGCAGACCTCAGTCTGGTCTAAAGTTTCCTGTTTTTACAATTAACTCCTCATGTTTCTTTGTTGAAGGTGTGTGTGTGTGTGTGTGTGTGTGTGTGTGTGTGTGTGTGTGTGTGTGTGTGTGTGTGTGTGTGTAACCTAAAGATAGACCAGGAAGCATCTGGTCCATCTGGTTCCAGAGGGGAATCCAGATTTCAGTGAAGGATGGGTTGGATACTAAATGTAAATTGGATAACAATGCTAAGTTAATGTAATGTTCTAACCCTTCAGTCAACACTGTCCAGAATGTATTTTGCCTGATGGACTTGTTAGTTCTTCCTGGGTTTTCAGTCTTAAGTGAAGCAGGTTAGCCTGTCTTAGAACAATCTAAGTATAGGAAGGGATACTTTCATGTCATTAGGTTTCTGAGGGATTGCAAAGAGAAGTAAAAATGTTAGGCACTGGTGCTCCTAAAAGCCATGCTTCCAGCTTGGTGCCAGCTCTCCTGCTACATCTCACTTGCCAAATAAAGAACTGTGATTAAGAAAGAGTCAGCAAGAACAAAAGGAAAAGATTGCTTGCAAGCAGGATGACTCAAGGTTTGTGTATAGACCAGGGAAATGCAAGGCTGTGTTCTATTCCACATGAATGCGTTATAATTTGAATTAAGATGATTTTGGAAGGGTATTTGTTTCCAGATTCTCCGAAAGTAAGATATTTCTTCCTGTTTGTTTTTTTTAATGTTTTATTTGTTTTTGTGTATGGATGCTTTGCCTGCCTGTATGACTGTGTACCATGTACATGCAGTGCCCACAGAGGAGAGAGGATGGTGTCAGATCCTCCAGGACTGGAGTTACAGATGATTTGAGCCACTATGTGGGTGCTGGGAATTGAACCCAGGTCCTTTGGAAGGGCAGCAGTGCTCTTAAACGCTGAACCATCTCTCCAGCCCCAATAGTTCTTCCTGTAACTGAACTCAAGTAGAAGCTGTTATATTTCAAGCTTTTGGTAAAGATTTCGTATTTGGGGGAACAATGATGAAAACAACACCAATCACAGTAACAGAGCATTTGCTATGAACTGCTGTTTCATTGAAAATCATTGCTTTCTTGCTTTACATATGAAGACAGTAAAGTACAGAAAGGCTCAGTAATGTGTCTAGCTTCACACAGCTATCGAGTCTTGCCATCACAGATCCTGGAGTCAGGCTCCAAGGAACTGTGCTGCTTAATCCTGTATATGATAAAACATTTTTACTGTTCTTAAAATATGAGGGCTGGAGAGATGGCTCAGCAGTTAAGAACACCTGCTGCTCGTTCAGAGAACCTGGGTTTGATGCCCAGCACCCACATAGTAGATCACAGCCATTTGTAACTCCTGTTCCAGGGGATCTGATGCCTCCTTCTGACCTCCACAGGGACCAGGCACATATGTGGGGAACATACATACATGCAAGGAAAATCGTTCATACAATAAAAGTAAAATAAGAGATACAAAAAGTACACATCATCAAAAAATAAGAGTAGTCAAAGTAGATAAGTATATGTAAATACCATACAAACACAGAATGCATTGTAAAATCACAATACTATATTGTTTTGGAAAAAAAGGTGTTTTACACTCCATTTCATCCTGGGTATAATATGGATATGATAAGGAATAACATTTGGACATGAGGAAGAATAGTATTGTATTTGTTGGGGAACTGTTTATTTTGATGGGTCCACTAGTGCATAACATAAATGATTTTGACAAATATTTGTCACACAACTTGGATACTTCCAAATATTTGCTCTTGTGGCTCTTAGTTTTGGATATTTTTCGATGATCAACCAACAATGCCTGAATCACGGTAGCTCCAGTCAGGGAATGCCATGTTGAAAGGCAGCTTTGGTTACTCAAAAGCCTATATTTCATTTCAACTTTCAAAACTATTCTTGTTTAGAGGACGGTTTTTTGTTTTGTTTTTCTTTTTTAGGGAAAGAAGGAAAAACACAATCAATCCCCTCTTCCGCTCTCCCAAGATGTGCCTTTGCTTTTTGCTGCAGTTTTCCTATTCCTTTTCGCCCACAAAAAAAAAGCGTGTTTAACAGAGCAAATCAAAATCAAAGTGTCCGAAAGAGGATGTCTGCATCCCTCGTGTTTAAAAGAGATGGGCTTCATTCCCCTTCCTTAGCACATCAAAGAAGGCACTCCGGGTGGAAATAAACCATAATTAGGCATGAGCGAGCAAGCAGACAGACCCCCTTCCTCAGCCTAGCCCATCCTCGCCCCCCGGGCCCTGGCAACCGTCCGGGGCGCGGGCACGAAGCGGACCACCGCCGCAGCTGCAGCACCCGCCCGCGCGCGCCGACATGCCGCCAATATCTGGGCGGCGGCGGGGCCGGACGGGGGCGCGCGCTTGGGGGCGCGCTCATGCAGCGGTTTTCTTCTTCCACAATCCAGAGGCAGTGGGCGCGGAGGGCGGGGAGTCGGCGGAAGGATATCGGCGCGGAAGGAGAGGCGCGCTCGCCCGGCCGGCCGGCGGCGGGCGCGGGTGTGCTGCGGCACTGCGGTTCTGAGGCCGTTACCCCAGCTCCTCCAGAGGGCGGCGGAGGAGGCTGGAGCGCTGCGGCGGGGTGTCCGGTCGTCGCTAAGGCACCGCAGCCCGAGAGGCTCGGGCAGCCGGACGGTTAGGGACACGCGTCGGAGCCCCCGGCAAGGGACCAGGGCAAGGGGGCCGAAGCGAGCGCGAGGCCGCGGAGGGATGGTGAGCGCACGGCGCGGGACGAGCCGCGCCTGAGAAGGCGAGGGCTGCAGGCAGACGCTCCCGGCGCGCGGTGCCCGTCGGCTGCTGGAACGCCCAGAGCCGCTCGCCAAGGTCCAGCCCGGACGCCCCTCAGCCTCCACGTTGGGCTCGATTCCTTGGAGGCCGCTGCGCTGGCCAGCTCCCTCCAGGAGGGAGCCGGGCAACCTTGACGGGCTTTTTGTCTCGTGCCCGGGCCGCTCTTCGCGTCCTCCTCCTCCAGATGCCTTTCTTCTGCCCCTCCTCTCCGGGTGCAGACACTGCCAGCGCCGGCTGCGGCTCTGCGCGGGATTTGGGCTCGTTTCCCCTGGGGGGTTTTGAGGAGGAAGAGTTCTTCCCCCTCTTCTTGGATGGGATTTTCCTCCCTTGCCGAAATGGACTTTCATTGATTTCGTCTTACTTCTACGTTTAGTGACCAATTCCCTAGGCGTATTTGTGGTACTTCCCCTTTCCCCCCCTCCCGAATATATAATCTGTAAAATGGAGAACGAAATCTTTACTCCCCTTCTGGAGCAGTTCATGACCAGTCCCTTGGTCACTTGGGTAAGTAAGATGTCCTTTATTGTATATTTTGCTGTATTATTTGTGGCTGCAGAGATGGAGGTGGGCGTTAACGTCGTGATAATCCTTGTGTTCTAGGTTAAAACGTTTGGACCTCTGGTTGCAGGAAATGGGACCAACCTGGATGAGTATGTGGCTTTGGTGGATGGGGTATTCTTGAACCAGGTCATGCTCCAAATGTAAGTGTTTTCTTCTCTTGGTAACTTATTTTCTTTGAAAAATAACGTACTTTGAATTAGATTTCATGTCTTAAACCCTTAATTTGGTTCTTTGACCAGAAAAAAAAAAATCAGGTGGTTTCTTTGGATCTTGGAAGGAGTGGTAATCTTATGTGCCCATCCTGCTTATTAACCAAATAGTTATACCTCTTAAAATTGAGAAACTTTCAATCTTTCACTCTGCCAGTACTGTCTGTATTGTCATTTATTGTCTTCAGTGCTGAAATTCAATCCACATTGTGTTATCTTTGGTAATTTGGTAAAATAACGGAGACAGAAATCTTGTCTATGAGAAGAAAAAGACTTAACTGTGAAGCTATGAGCAAATATGTTTCTTATTAACCTTTTAAATCTGAGAATAAATGGTTCAGAAATTGAAACTGGTGAAGTTTAGTATTTCAGAAGTGAAAAATTAGTTAAAATTACTGATTGGTCAGGAAAACTTCTGTAGCAAGCAATTTAAGTATCTAAGTCTAATTAGATGACTTATTGTGTTATTGATGAATTATTAAATTGCTTAGTATTTGGGGAATTATTTAAAGATATTTTGAGGTTTATGTAAATAACAAGTCTTGACAGCTGGGTTAATTAAATCTTTTGTTTGCCATATTGAGTTCCTGCTAAGTAGAAATGCTTTTTTGAGATAGAAATTGAATATTGGAAGCATATTAGTACCTAAATCAGAGAAATAAAAATGACTCCATCTTATCATTATGGTATTGTAGTACTTCAGTGGTTATCACTTGCTGACATTACAGTTGAATTTAGANACTTCTTTCTTAATAGAGTCTCATTACAAGAGTAATCTCATAACTTTTGATTTGAAGATATTTCTATCTTTTATATATGTGAGAAATTGATACACTATAAATACTGTTATTTGAATTTGTATACTACTCATTTTGCATATGTCAATTTCATATTTTACTGGAAATTATTTTTCTTTCTAGATTTTTTATTTTAAGAGGTTTGTACTGGCTAGTTTTTTGTCATCTTGACACAAGAGTCATCATGGAAAAGGGAACCTCAGTTGAGATTTAAAATGACTTGTCATTTTCACCTGTAGGCATGTCTGTGGGGCATCTTCTTGGTTGCTTGATGTGGGAGATCCCTGCCCACTGCTGGCAGTGCCATCTCTGGGCAGGTGGTCAGTTGTATAAGAAAGGTATGGGGTAGGGGTGGTAAACAGCATTTCTCCATGGTCTCTTGCTTCAGTTCCTACCTCCAGCTCTTGCCATGATGTTTTCAGCGATGAATTGTTACCTGGAAGTAATAGGAAATAAACCCTGTCCTCCACAAGCTGGTTTTGGGCNTGTGTTTAGCACAGCAGTAGAAAGCTAACGAGGACAAGTTTAGAATCAAATGCATGAGATTGTTCCAGTGCTGACCTCTGTGTCCTCAGAGATTCCTATGATGTTTTCCATGTATGTGTGACCCTACAGGAAATACTGTTGTTTTTATACCTTTTCCAAAGAAAAATTTTTTCTGTGTGTGTAGGCACTTAAATATGTGAATTAGCTAAAAAAAAAAAATGTATTTTTTTTCCTTAGAAAGGAAAAAAGAATGTAGACATTTTCAGGATTAGTGCATTCTTAGCAGATATTTATAGAATTACTTTTTTTTTTTAAATATCCTACAATTTCCTAAGCAAAATGATAGAATACTGTAACACTGTTTTAGGAAGGGAAGCCATTATAATAGATACTCACAGTCTCCCTTATGTCTCTTTATCTGCTTAATTTTAGTCAGGAAAAATGAATTTTGTGTGCTGAAATCCTACCTTAATGTTTTTTAATACTTTTTATTTGTTTTTGAAACTTAGTACTTGGGTGAAGAGTTAAAAACATATTAGCTGTTTTCACTTTGAGTTCACACTTTAATTTAAAAAATATATATTTTGAAAATAGTGATGTTCCAAAAGAATAGTTGCTAGGTTCTCCCTAGTCCCTTGGGACAGGGACTAGCTGCTTTCCAAACCTCAAATCTACTTCTGTGTTTTCAGTTCCACCTCTCAGTTTCTCTAAATGATTTTTAGTGTCCTGATTCTATTCTGAATGACCTATATGAGGGAAATAAAAGGAAAAGAAGTATTTTTTGCTTTCTTAAAAGAATAATTTGTTAAAATTGGGTCAACAGAAGTATATTTAAGTGGTAGAGCAACAAAATACCTTATTACTATTTTGTTTATTTATTTTTAGGTACAGTGTCTTATTATGTACTTCTGGCTGTGTAGATCAGGCTGGCCTGGAACTCTCAGAGAGCCACCTGCCTCTGCCTTACAGGTGCTGGGATTAAATGCATGCTCCACCATGTCTTACCATAATACATTCTTTTTAAGAACTATATTTTTCCAACAGTTAGAAATTGGGCTACATAGTTTACTCAGTTGACTGTATGACTTAATGAACTCCATTAAAGTGCCAGTTGAAACTCTGCCATGAAAGGATAGTTAACCTAAAGATGAACCTTAATTTAAAACATTTCTAGATTACATTTGGTTATAGAATTTATGAACAATAATTCTTTGTAAATGAAATGGTGTATTTTTCTTTGTGTTCCTTATACTTGAAGTTTGTTGAGCTTCTTGTATCTGTGGTTTTCATTTTTACCAAATTTGGAAAAAAATGAAGGCATTGTTTTTTTAAATATACATTGCGTGAGCGTGTGTGTGTGTGTGTGTGTGTGTGTGTGTGTGTGTGTGTGTGTACACAAACTTGTCTTTTCTCCTTTTGGAAGTCCAGTTACATGTATATTAAATTCCTAGATGTGGTTTTAAAGCTTATTGAGATGTTCATTGGTGGTTTTTGTTGTTGTTGTTTGTTTCTTTGATTTTTGAATAGTCTGTTGTGATATTCGTAAATCTTGTGTATTATGTTTAATCCTACCCAACATGTATTTCATTTCAGACATAGTTTACTCTGTAGAAAGCTTGCCATCACGCATGTTCAGATTTTTCAGTTTTATCTCTTTAGATTCTTAAACATGGAATATAGTTATAATTGTCTCACTGCCTATGTCTACTAATTCTGTCATTTCATTAAATTGGTTTTGATTGATTTTTCTCCTCAGTATGGATTATATTTCTCTACTTTTATATCCTGGTGATTTTTATTTGATGTCAAATATTTGAAATTCTACCTTCTTGTTAGGTATTAGTTGTTTTACTATTCCATAAAAGACAGAAATCTTGAGCTTTGTTCTGGGATGTATTTAAGTTATTCAGAAACAGTTTTATGTTTTCAGAATTTGCATTTAATTAATTAGTTAATTATTTTGAGACTGGGTCTCTCTGTATAGTCCTGACTTTCCTAGAACTTACTATATAGACCAGGCTGATCTCAAAAAGATCCACTTGCCTCTGCCTCCCAAGTACTGGGATCAAAAAGTGTGCGCCACCAAAGTGACTGTAAAGTTAGGCAGTGCTTTTTTGTACTATTGAGTCAAAACTCTTCAAAGTACTGTGATTGGTGGGAACAGTAACTGTGTTGTTACCCGAAATAATTTTTTGGTTCTTTCAACGCCTTTGCATAGTTAACGCTTATACGTACTGACAGGAACTCAGTTGAAGTCTGTAGAGATATCCTCTGCAATCTTCTCCTCTGTGATATTCTGCCATGCATATTTAGCTTAGTTCCCTCTACTCAACTCAGGGATACTACTGCACTACCTGGGTTTCCTCCTCCCTGTTCATGGACTGGAGATCTTCTAGGCAGTGAGATGAGGCTATTGTTGGGTTCAGGTTTGTTACCCATCTATCAAGGATCATGGCTTTTGTTGCCTCATAACCAATGTTTTGAAAAATATTTCATATGTTTTGTCTTCCCCTGGTGTCCAATTGTTTCAGAAAGGAGAGTAAATTTGGTTCTTCTTGTCAGGAAGTAGAAATCAGTTTATGTAGTTTAATTACATTTTTGCTTTTACCTTACTGCTTTCATATGGAATATAGATTTTTATTAGAGGAAACTTACTACTGAAGTTTTTTCAAAGTATTTGTTAAGAATAAGAATATTTATTATATCAGTGATGCTGGTGTTACCAGTTTGCACCTAGACTCTGAAAATGAGAAGATGACTTCTCTGTGACATTTTTTATTAACCTTGTCTTAGAATTTTGTACTTTGTTCACTGATGTGGAATTCATTGTATTTAGAGATGAATCTTGGATTTCATTGAGTAATTCCTTGAATCAAAGAATGTCACTGCTTGTTACATAGCATTAGCCATCTCTAACTAACAGCTATTCTCTGTGCTTCAGGGCATTTTCCTACTTTAACTGAGTGAAATAGTTTTTCTTCACTGCACTTATTAGACATATGGCTTGATATCAGTAAAGAAGAAATACTCTTTCTGTGTTATATCTCCCATCAGGGGAGGTGGTCTGAATGTCAAGCCATGGTTTTGTTTCAGTTTGGTTTCCAGTAACTTTCAGTGTAATGTTCAGCATGTTGAGAGTTTGTTCATTGCCTCACTCTAGACTGATGTCTTCAAGAGCATTCTGTAGTGATTGACTGTTTCTCTGTGTAACTAATCCCTAAACTTGAAGAAATTATGAGAACTAGAGAAGTACAGGGTGATTAGTTATTATGTATGGGTATACATTTAAGTGTTTCACTGAGAATTATCTTTGTAATGTTAAGTATGGGAAACATTCTCACAGGATAAATAGAAAGTAAGACCAATTCTTAACTGTTTGTTAAGATACTTGTTGACTTTCTTTTAGGATCTATGAAACAGTTTGATAGTGAGGAGTAGTTTCAAACTTAAAAATAATATTTGAGATTTTATTTTATTAAGACATTTAATTTAGTCAGTAATAAACAATGTTTTTAGATTGCTGTGATATAAAGATAGAAATCATAGTCTTAAGATTTAAAGTGTAGATTTGTTATTTTAATAAAATATTTAACCAGTTATCAAAGTTGAAAAATAACCTTTAATAATCTCATTTCTGATTTTACTTCTATGCTTTCTTCATCTTATAATGATGTTTTAATAATTCATAAAAGTAGGTTAATGAAAGGAGATCTGCCCCTAGTATTTGTGGGACTTAGGGCAGACATTCACTTATAATAGGTATAAATACTAAGAGACTATAAGGCAAGCTAGCAAATGGTTAAATGTGTTTTAGTCTTTTACTATATATATAATTATAGTATCTTTAAAGGGTTCACATTTAGAATTAGTAAATTTTAGAATTTATAAATTGACCATTCATAGTAGAGCATGATTGAGCACAGACTCTTTTCATCATTTCTGGCTCTTTCTGTTACCACAAAGAGGTTTCATGCAAAGGCATGCAAAGTGTCCAATTCAGGTTCTCAGAATCCCCTCTCCAAATTGCTGCTCTTTTACACTACAAATGTAGTTCATCCAAAGGACAGACTTGGGGGAGAGGTTTTTGTGAAGTTGGGTTAAAGTGTTATCTGCAAAAGAGGAGTTTGTTTATATGGACTTCTTACTTAGTGGAAGTGTGTGGCCTGGTGAGGCCAAGAGTGGAATTAAAGAGCAGAAATATTTTGCCTGNATCTATATATAATACTGGGTGAGATGGATGAAGGGATGGTTCATTTCAAAGGTCATTTCATTAAGTGGGTAGTTTCTGAGTGCTGTGTGCTAGGTCCTGGGATGTGCTCATTTCTTTACCAATCAAGTCTTTTACACTAAGTGGTAGAAGGAGGTTCTTGATACAGTGTTGGCAGGGAAGTGGTGTCCCTCTTTATGTGGAAGAACTTTTGTAGAGCTAGGATGTGATTAGGTAATAGAGTACTTGCCTAGTGTGTAAAGGCCGTGAGCTTGATTCCCAGCCCTGGGGGCAAAAAGAGACTTCTTAAGGAGGACATAACTGAACTCTGTGTAAAAATTTTTTAGAAATGAACAGAGTGAACAGAAAGAGTCAAACAGTACAAGAGTAGAAGGAAGGACATTTTAAGCAAATACAGTAAATGAAAAGCATGAAGTAAATAAAAGTGGTAAAATCAATAGGCTTGAGGGAAATGGAAAAAATTTGCAGGACTATCTGTAACACGAATTGCTAAATGGTCTTATTAATAAAAAACTGGGAGCCAGATATTGGGGTTTAAGCTGAAAGATTAGAGAAACAGAACAAGCCACAGCCAACCTCACCTTGACGACTCCTCAGCTGATTTTATTTCCTCAGACTGAAAGCCTCTGGGTCCTCACCCCAATGAATCTCCCCTGGACTGCTTAAAAGGCTCTAGTTCCTGGTCCTCATGCCTTATATACCTTTCTGCTTCCTGCCATCACTTCCTGGGATTAAAGGCGTGTATCCTTCCCAAGCAAAGACATGACATCTCAAGTGCTGGGATTAAAGGTATATGCCACCACACCTGGCTCTGTTCCCAGTGTGGCCTTGAACTCACAGAGATCCAGATGGATCTCTGCCTCCCGAGTGATAGGATTAAAGGTGTGTGTGCCACAACTGTCTGGCCTCTATGTCTAAACTAGTAGCTGTTCTGTTCTCTGACCCCCAGATAAGTATATTAGGGTACACAATATATCATCCACAGCTATTGGTGAAAAATCACAAAGGGAGTTAAAGATGAATACAAGTATAGTCAGGACAGGCCAATTTCAAGTTTGGAAATCACATATTCACATTAGAATAGCCAGTCAGTATGGTTGGTTAAGCAATAATCTTTAGCTGCTCAGGAACTGACAAAAAACATCAATAAAATCCATTTAGAATTGGAAATATGGGATAGAAGAAAATATAGATTCTAAAGTGAGTAAATTCTCTTTTGCATGTATTTTATTTTGGTTAGTATACATTTGGTTAGCATACAGAAGTCTTAGTTAAGGTTTCTATTGCTGCAACGAAACACTATGACCAAAAAGCAAGTTGGGGAGGAAAGGGTTTATTAAATGGCTTACAGTTCACTTCAGCATTGCTATTCACCACTTGAAGGAAGTCAGGACAGGAACTCAAACGGCAGGATCCTGGAGACAGGAGCTGATGCAGAGGCTTATTGGCTTGCTTCACATGGCTTGCTCAGCCCACCTTTTTATAAACCCAGGACCAGCAGCCCAAGGATGGCACCACCCACCATGGGCTGGGCCTTCCCCCATTGATCACTAAATGAGAAATTGCNTTAGCTGGATCTCATGGAGGCATTTCCTCAGCTGAGGTTCTTTTCTCTCTAATGACTCTAGCTTGTGTCAAGTTGACACACAAAACCACTCAGCACAGTTTCAATATATCTTTTTATGAATAATAAATAAAAATAATTGTACTTTGCTCATATTTTCTTCCCTACTGCACTCCGTCGTCTTCATGCCTTCCGCAGTTCTCCAATAATTGAATTCTTTAGTAGTAGTGGGTGAGCATTGAGGAAGAAAGCAGTTGGCATTAAAGGGAGGCTGATAGACTAGAGCAGAACTCAAACTTTTTCTGCTGATGACCTCTTTTCACTTGAGAAATTTTTCCATGACCTTAGCTGTACAGCTATATAAAACAGGTGTACATATCAAGCATTTACCAAGAATAAATTATTAATTTATTTTAAAGTAATTCTTTGATATTCATATAACTATCATTTATTAAAAACAAAAGCAAATTCACATACTAATGATAAAGATATATTTACTTTTACATAAAGAGTTAAGTCTTGGCTGAATATTTGATACTGTAGGATGTAAAGCATCTTTAGCATTTTTCAGAGATGATCAATATTTTGATAGGGCCATTAGAAATTCTTATTTTTATCCCAAGCCAAAATTCATTGAACGGCTTTTTTAAAATGAAACTCAATTTAGCAATTTTAAAAATCAAATATTCTAGCATAATGCCATACAAAAATACACTAATTTGATACATTCTGAAGAATAGTTATAGGAAAATATTAATAGTATTTGTTTTCCATAATTAAACCATCATTGGTTGCATAAGAGCAGAAAACATTGTATATCCATTCAAAACACTGATATTTATGGCATACAATAGTCTTTATCTGAGCCAAGATGTTTTAGGCAATGTGTTCACTGGCGTTGCATGGTGTGATGACATGCACAGTGCAGCGCACATGTTATGCTTAGAATCAAGACTGAAGTAAAGTTTCATGACACATTTCAGGTCAGTGCTGCCAGAGACATATTGGTTTCATTACACATTTTATTTTGAATTAAGTTTTGGATGTTGTATATTCAGAAACCTTTCACTGTTGCCAGACTTTTTTTTTTACCCTATATTTAGTTGTGTGACTCCCCTATGGAATTGTAACCCACATTTTTAAGAAGCTGGGCTTAGGAAGCATTTTGGCATTTTCTTACAAAACTAAACTTTGTCTTACCAGATGAACTAGTAATCTACTCCTAGAAATTTGTCCTAATGAGGTGGAAATTTGCATTTTTACACAAAAGACAGCACAAAAATATTTATAGAACCTTTATTCATAGTTTCCGCAAACTGAAAGCAACCATGATATCCTTTGTAAGATAAATGTATAAAGTGTATTGTATCCACACAATGGAATACTGCCAATAATTTGCAAACCCTGCATTCAGTTTTATGACTCGAAATGGGGTTGTAACTCACAGTTTAAGAATTTGGAACTAGATGTTGCAGTAATAATGAAGGAAGAGTAGGTTTTAAAAGAAACAAAATGAAAGGGGGTAGAAAATTGAAGTTGTGGGGACNTGGAGGATTTGAAATTTGAATAGTGATTAAGGCCAAAATGAGACAGTTGCTAACAGGTACATAAGCTGACTGGAATAGAGATAACCAAAGTTGAGAAGTAACTAAATTCATTATTCTTTATGAAGCCATGACTCTTCTTGATTACCCCTGGAGGTAGAAGTGAGTGTGGATTCAAACTAAAGCAGAAAACCAGGCAGTGATTTGCTAATTTAATAGTGTTGTTACTAAACAATAACTTTGTATAAAAAACTGGTAATGTATAGGTTTATAAACATAATCTTTGTATTTTTGGTTGTGAGCCATTAGCCTTTAATGGCTGAGCCATCTCTTCAGCCCATCATCTTTATATTGAAAAATAAAAATTTGCAAAATATCTCAGTAATGCTTCAGTAAAAATTGTTAGTGTTACCTTTTAATGTGACTTAATTTCCTAATAAAGGCTAGAAAAGAAGTTAAAATTCACTATGTCATTGACAGCATAACCATTTCCCTGCCCTGAACACTGAGAGAACAGGGAAGGTGCTTTAGTTTTAGGTGCTGGGTCTAGTCTTTTATTAAGACATGGGTTATTTACAGAGAATAAAGGATAAGAAATTGTACAGAAATACATTTTTACAAAGTCTGCTTAAAAGAATGAATGAACTATAGTAAAACGCCAGATTATAGATACTGGGAGTAGATTAGATCAGGATACTTACAAGATAGGTTTGGCTTGTGGAAGTGTGGATGCTCATGGAAACCTATGAATGGAAGAATTTAGATTTGAATCAATCCTTGAAGGGTAACTGGATTTGGATAATTATAGACAAGGGAAGGTTATTTTACATGTACACTATATATTATACTATTATATATTATATTACACGTACATAAGTATAATGAGAATAAACTAGATTATGGCAAATTTGAAAATTAGCATAATTTGGGTTATATATAACAGTAATTTGAGAACCATTTACAATCTTTTAATAGGAGATTAAAATATTATTTTGGAAAATAATTTCAGCCTTAATTTACATAAATAGATTCAGTGTGTAATTTAGGATATACATTTGATATTTAGTATACAACTTCATGTAATCTAATTGAACATGTACCCTATTGTTAAATACTGAGGATACATCAGTAAATCAGTACATTTTAAATTTGTAGTAGTGCTGAAAAGCTAAGGTAGGGGACAGGTAAGAGCAAGTAAGAAGGATGATTGATGATGTAAGGGTGTGATGGATGTGGCCAGGTCCTAGATGAGATTGGGCTATGCAACTGGAGAAGAAGGAACAGATTGAGAGCCATGGCAATACAATTGATAACATTCAAGATCAAATGTGTGTTAAAGACAGTATGGAAGATGATGCTAAGACTGAAGTGGAGCAGTTTTTTTAGGTGTTATCTACAGGAGAAAATTTAATTTTAAAGAAAANGTTTTATTTGCCTTTGTTTTTTATTTCTTACACCTAAAAAGATTTAAATATATAAAACATCGGTGTGCCTGGTTTTGTTTGAGAACGTTATAGTAGCTGTGTGTCTTAGTCAGTGTTCTATTGCTGTCTAGAGACACTGACCACAGCAACTCTTATAAAGGAAAGTAATTAATTGGGTTTGCTTACAGTTTCAGAGATTGAGTCCATTATCTTCATGGCAGACAGATATGATAACTGAGAGTTCTACATCTAGATGTAAAGGCAGCAGGGAGAGAAGAGACACTGGGCCTGGCTTGAGTTTTTGGAACATCAAAGCCCACCCTCAGTGACATACTTTCTCCAACAGGNCCATAACTACCCCCAAAAGGCCACACCTGCTAATGCCTGTCAAGTAGCACCACTCTTTAATGACCAAGCATTCANATCTATGAATGAGCTTATGGAGGCCATTCCTAATCACCACACTGTATATTTGCACATTTGTTTAAATTTTCCTTTCTGATAAAAGTGCATATTTCACTTTCAAATTCATTTAGTAAGTAAGAACTTTAAGGGTGTGTTATTACCATTATTCTTCAGGATGTTGGAATACTTGGGATTCTGCATTTATATAATATATCTAGGAGTCAACAGTTTTTTAGAAATCAATTTGCATTTTATAAAAAATTAAAATATTATTAGTGTTGTGTATGTGTGTACCATGGCACATTTGTGGAGGCTAGAGAACAGCTTTGTGGAGTTAGTTACCTCCTCTCACTTTTACAGGGGTGCCAGGCATCGAACTCAGGTGATCAGGCTTGTACTGTTGGTTAGCTAGCACTGCTGTGATGAGCCATCTTGCAAACCCAATTCACATTTTAATTAGCTACTAGTGATCTTTGAGCCGTACTTCCCAATAATTGTGATGATTCAAAGTTGTATCTATGCCGAGACGTGTAAAGCACCTTTTCAGAGTTAGGGCAGTACTAATTTTAGTAAATTTTACTATTGTTGAAAGAATCTTATATTACTCTGCTTTACAATTATTTTGTAAACCATAAGGTGTATACATGGTTGGCTGTTGTTTTCAGAGAAGGTATCACTGTGGAGCCCTGGCTGGTCTGGAACGCATAAAGATCTGCCTGTTTCTGTTTCCTGAGTACTAGGATTAAAGTGTACACGCCACCACACCCAGCCTATAATTTGTTTTTGAGTTCAATTCTGGAAGAAAATTCTTATCTTATTTGCATAGTTAACCAGAGGGTTGTGTTGTTGTTTTTCTGCAGTGGAAAAATTTGTTTCAGTACTTAATATTAAAACTTTTTAAAAGCTGGGCATGGTGGTATATGCCTGTAATATTAATACTTGGGATACTGTGGCAAGAGCTCTGATTTGAAACTAGCCTAGGTTACATAGTAACTTTGAAACCAGCATGGGCTACAAACCCTGTCTGAAAAAAACCCAATCTTGTCCCCTCTTGTCAAGTTTTTTTAAGTCCACTATTTTATCTTAGAGTGTTGTCATCTTCGTTGTCATCTTCTTCATCATCATCTTCATCATCATTTTGGTGCTTTTGGGGCAGAGTCTTTACACTGAGACCTAGGTTGTCCCAAATATTGATATTTGTAGGCATAAGCCACCACACTTGGCTTTTTAAAAGATATAGTCCAGGCTGGCCTCCAACTCATGATCTTCTTGCCTGTCTCCAGTAGTTTGCTTACTTATTGGCAGGTGCTACCATAGCTAGCATATTAAAAAAATATTTTGGGTCTGTGTCTATGCCTCGTGTGAATATTTGGATTATTTGGAACTGGAGTTACTGGAAATCAATTGTGAGCTGCTCTACATGAATGCTAGGAACCAAACCTCAGTCATCTGCAAGAATAGTAAGTACATGCTCTTATCTCTCAGGGCATTTTTCCAGCCTATTTTTTTTCTTTTAAATATTGTATGCATCAGTGTTTGGTGTCCTCAGCTAATTTGAACATATTCTAAATCTTCCATCACTTACAAACTAGTGTCTCGTTTTATTAGAGTGGAAGTGCACCAAACAGGTTCTTTCTCTTGTAGACCACTGCAAGTTTGTTTCTATATGTGTACCTTTCTTCAAACCTGAGTTAAAGTAGATCAAATCTTTTGCAATGTTGCTCTTTGTCTGGATCTTTTTGCTTTATATTTTACTGTGTTTCTTGTTTCTTGTTTTTTGTTTTTTGCCAGTCTTTAGAAGTATTTAACAAATATCTTTTGTCTTAAATTGGTGGCTTTATAATGCTTAGTATTAATCCATTTGAAGTTCTTTTTTACTGGTATTTTGAAAAAGACAAACTCATGTAAGCCCACTTTTAAATTTGTTGTCTCTAGACTAGATCTGGAGCAAATATGTCCCAAGTTACTCATGAAGGCAAACCTCTCTGACTTTGTCTTATGGTTCAAGGATGGTGGATTAAAGCTCCACCACAGATGGATGCTGTCTTCTTCTGTCTCAGTTACTGTCTATATAACTTTATATAAAGTGCATTATCACCTTGTACTGATTGTGTGATAGCTTACAACAGGCCAAGAACGTGAGTTGATTTGCCCAACCGTGGTTCTCAAAGTGAGATNAGCAAACCCCTGCCACCCTAGAGGCTCTGGAGGTTGTCTATGAGGTCAGAATTATTTTTATACTATTAAGATGCTGTTTCCCTTCCCCCATTGTGTTGCAGAAGTACTGATTATGAAATAAAGGTTGGGCTAGGTATGTGAGTTCAAGGCACTTGTGCTAGAGGGAGAGACCATGTCTATAAATAAATAGTGGAAACACTGTTGTCCCCTTGGTGTGATCAAAGAGTTGTACCACCTTGTACTGGTAGTTAATAGGTTTTTCACACTGTGCTTGTAGTTAAAATTTGTTTTCACATAGACAGTAAAAGTTACAGTCTAGAATACAAGCCCGTCTTTTGTTTTGAGACAGGTTCATGTTTTGCAGCCCAGGCTGGACTGGAACTCACTGTGTAGCTCAGGCTGGCCTTAATCTTCTTTCAGTCTCTTAAAGTGCTGAGGTTACAGGTGTAAGCCACTGTGCCTGGCCAAGCTTGTCTAGTTAATATACATATTTTTAAATATTTATTTTTATTTTATGTGTTTTGCCTACATGTGTCTCTGCCTGTTGCTACAAAAGTCAGAAGAGGGTGTCTGATACCAGGAGGGTGTCCTCTGAATATGTCTTTTTAATAGAAACTATGCACAAAACACTGTGTTGCATAACTAAGTATTGTTATCTCTAAGAAATACTTACGTGAATTTTTGAATTGCAAGATGAACAAGTCCAGATTTTATGGGATACTATTTTTGTTTGAAAGAACAACTGATGAATTATGATTATTTGGGACAGATATATACTTCTAAATGACTTAAACCAAGCCTGTTATTTTAAGGAAAATAGCTAATTGTATTTGTTGCTAAAATGAGATTTGAGTTATAGAAAACATTGACATCTCAATATTTAAAGTCTTAGAATGTTTGCTTATTTATTTCATTGACATCTTAATATTCAAAGACTTAGAATGTTTACTTATTTATTTTTCCGTGTATGAGTGTTTTGCCTGCATATGTGTGTTACGTGTGCCTGGTGCCTGAGATCAGAAGAGACTGAATTTCCTGGAACTGGAGTTACGGATTTTTGTGAGCTACCATGTGGGTGCTGGGAAATGAACTTGGGTCTTCTTCAAGAACAAGTGTGTGAATTTTATAAAATTTTCTAATAAAAAATCTCAACATGGGAATATCTGCATAATTCAATGAATCAGATTTTGTTTTGACACAGTCTCTCTACATAGCCCAGACTTGCCACAAACTTATATACAAGATTTTCTTGGGCTGGAGAGATGGCTCAGTGGTTAAGGGCACTGGCTGCCTGCTCTTCCAGAGGTCCTGAGTTCAATTCCCAGCAACAACATAGTGGCTCACAACCATCTGTAATGGGATCTGGTGCCCTCTTCTGGCCTGTAGGCATACATGCAAGCAGAACACTGCATACATAATAAATAAATAAAATCTTTAAAAAAAAAATAAAAGATTTCCTTAAATTCGTGAATTTTCTGCCTCAGTCTCCCAGTGCTGGGATTACAAGTATGTATCACCATGCCCACCTACAAAGCAGTATATTTAAAGTTACTTGTACATTAGCTAAGAAACCCACATATGTACATGTATTTGCCATGTAGATAGACCAGTGGATTATTTTCTTTCTCTCTTTTCTTCCACCCTTCCCTCCTCTGTTCTCCTTTCCTCACTACTCTTACCTTCCCTTTCTCCTTTCTTTCCTTCCCTTCCCTCGTTCTTTCCTTGACTTCCTTCCAGTGCATGGTGTTGGACCTTCCTCCTCTCCTTCTTTTCTCGCTCCTCCTCTTCTTTCTTCTCTCCAGCCTAGATTTCTCCTCCTATTTATTCTCTTTGCCTGCCAGCCTCAGCTATACTTTCTCCTGCCTAGCTATTGGGCCGTTCAGCTCTCTATTAAACCAATCAAATGTTTTAGGCTGGCAAAGTAACACAGCTTCACAGAGTTAAACAAATGCAACATAAAAGAATGCAACACATCTTTGCATCATTAAATATTCCACAGCATAAACAAATGTAACACATCTTCAAGTAATATCCCACAACAGAAGCAGATGCAAGAATCCAGCTGTCTTCCATTAAGGCAAACACTAAAGAGATTTACAAAGATGTAAGGGACTTGTCACTTTCTACTAATTGTAGAAAAAATAGTTATAGTAATAATATTCTTTATGTTATATATTGTAAGTCTTTTTTAGGTGAATTGGTAGTTTAAATTTTTTTAATTGCTAATACAATAAATGAAGATATAACCCACATAAACAAAAACTCTGTGGAGTGCTTTTGATTTTAAAAGTGGAAAGGGATTGTGAAATTGAAAAGTTTCAAAACTGCCAGTGTAATATTTGAAAGGCTTGGGGCTCGAGAGGTGGCTAAGTGGTTTAAAGCACTTGCTGCTTGTGCAGAGCACCCAGGTTCAATTCACAGCACCCATTTGGGGGCTCATGCACATCTGTAACTCCAGTTCCAGTGCCCACTTCTGACCTTCTCAGACACCAGGCACACAAGTGATGTGCACATACATACATGCCGGGGAAACATTCATACACATAGAAATAACCTTAATTTTTTAACTTATTAAAAATATTTGAAGGGCCAGTGTATAACTTATTCTATAAGAAATACAGAGTGGCTCAGTGGTAAAGTGCTTACCTAGCCATGCATAAAGCCCTGCTCAGGCTTTATGCACAGTCAGGAAAGAAAGAAAGATAGCATAGGTCTTCTGGTATTTTAGACACTTTAAGGCAAAACCCAAAGATAAGCACCTGTATAGCATTGAACTTTTATTATTGCTGTGTCTTTGTACAGTTTTTTAAAAAGCATTGCTTCTGTTTGTTAAATGAGTGACGATTAGGTTGCACTGCTACCTCTTTCTAGGCTAATGAGATTTTTTTCCCCAACTTTTGAAGAAATAACTTGATGTATCTGGAAATATGCCTTAATTTCTGTGGTAGTTATGTATCTTTCCAAGAGTTACTGTTTAGTTATTGTGAAGATCACATTAGTTNATATAAGGGAATGTATTATGAAGATATATATGTATGTATGTATATATATCTATATATAATATGTTGTTAATATTGGGTTGTATTATTGCCATGCATAGTGATTGAGTTTATGAGAAGGTAAGAGGAGAAATTAAGCTGAAGGGATATTTAAAAAAAAGTCACTTTTCTCCCTGGTTATACTCAAGGATAAGCTATTTAGTATTTGGATAGTTCTTAATGGTTCTAGTTAATTGTTTTCATAAAGCAAACATTCTAGTTTATGAATGTTTTGATTTAGATATATAAATCAGTTATTTCAATTGTTTCATAATTATATGCAAATGTACGTATTTACAAAATGTAAAACGATGACAAAAATAAAAACAAATTGTATACAAGTAATTTTAATTTAGAGTGGTATGATCACAAATATGCACACATGTTGCTAAAGCACTCACGATTAAGCACCAGCGTTTAAGTACCAGCATAGAACAGATGGCCTGAGAGGAGACAAAACAGGCTTAGTTTAGAGTCTGGGTAGAAGAGCATAACACCATTAAAGCTCTCAGATTTCTGTTTTTCATAGATATTAGTCAATGAATAAATAAAGATGTAATCCTGGTTTGTACCACAGCAAATTTTAGACTATTCATGTTGCAAATGTGCCAACCTTTTCTTTATATTTTTCTTAATAGTAAAATGCATGTGTGTGGTGGTAGGTAACATATTTACTTGCATGTTCTTTAACTGCAATTGATGCAGCTTGTTGTAAGTGGGTCATTACAAATGATCACTTGTTTGAGGCTCTGTTTTACTGACAGATTGATTTAACCTCTTACGAGACTGTTTTTGAGCTATATTGCTAGGCTGTTTGCCACTAGAACATTCTTTTTCTTGTAAGAAGAGATGCTGATCTGTGATTAGGTAGTTTGCAGATAACTGTGTTTGATTAGAAAGGTATTGTTCATGCTGCACATGTTACATGTGTAACGTTTAGTAGCTAATCTTTTTTTAAAAAGGCTTTTCCAAAAATAATTATTTTTAAAAAACAGTATGCTTTCAAAGGGTACTGTATAAAAGTTTTTGATTATTCTAAATTAATCTTTTTTTAGTATTTGAAGTACTGAAATGAAGGGCAGACTGTTTAGAGTACTTAAAAGACTATATAGTTTTCTTTTAGAAAATTCTGGAGTATTTTTAAGAATATTTTACTGAGATTTATATATATACATATATATTTAAATAACTTAAAATATACAAAGGTATGGGGGTATTTATGTATTTAAGGTACACTCTTTATAGATTAGTTTTTCATTAAAATTCCTACATTCAATAATCATAAGGCATAGTATGACTTCATTAAATATGTACTTCAGCTACATAACTATCAGACAGAATTGCTAGTATTTGCCCTAGAAGTAAATAAAATGGATAAAGTTCATAAAGCAAAAAGGTTTTTTTAGTTGCTTTTCAATCTTTTTAACAAGTGTTTTTACCTAGTTAAAGGCTTACAGTGAAAACCAGTGCTTCTGTTGTTAACACCTCTCCTCCCATCTCAGTTTAGTTCTCCAGCAAAAGAAGTTACAGCCTTTTTGTAAGCAGTATTTTTTTTCTGTTACTAGACACACAGAGACACATATATCAATCCTAAAAATGACTTTAAGAAGATGATAGAGGCCCTTAAAGAGGAAATGAAAAATTCCCTTAAAGAGGAAAAGAAACTAAAACTGGTAGAGTTCAGGGTACCTAAGTTCTGGCATATTCAAATCATTCTTTCTGTTAGTCTCTTGGCAAGTCTGCTTAATCATAGAAATTTCTTCAGCTCATGTGTGTACTTGAAAGATTTGTAGGTACAAAGCAGTTTTAATAAAACAATGTATCTTTTTATCCCTTTTCTTGAAGATCCTTGTTGAATATAAAGATTAATTTTAGGTGTTAAAGTTCTTTCATTTTTTTCTCATTTTTACTTTATCTAGCTTATCATTTTTATTTCTCCTCTAATTTCTAAAATAATTTTATCTTATGTCATTAATATATAAAAATGTTGGGGATGGTGGTACTCTAAACTCAGGAGGCTGAGGCAGGAGGATTAGGAGTTGGAAGCCAGCTTGGGCTATGTAATGAGATCCTGTGTCAAAAAAGCAACTCCCTTTTATATATCTAGAATTATCTTGATTGTTAAAAGCAATTTTTCTCAAAAGCTTAACCGAAAACGAAAAACAAAAAACCTCTAAAACTTAAAAATTGTTTTTAACATAAAGTTCTTGAAAGATTTTGGTCAAACCCAAACTTAAGGTTTGAATACATGGAATTTCTTAGAGGAGCAAAAGAATGTTGAGATATCATGTGTAAAGTGTTGGGTATGACATTTAAAACTCTGAGATCTGGGTACGTGCTTGTCATGGTCAAGGCACGGAATTATACTATAATATATATGGAATTATACTATAATATATATGGAATTATCACTAAGTATGTACAATTATTTTAGCATCTATATATTTTCAGTAGTGATGTTGAAACTTTATTGTTAGATTTAAATAACCCGTTTGATAATAAAGCATCTTTGCAATGACAACTGGCAGGAAAAGCAAGTACATCATCTTTAGCTTGACTGTTGGAATATCTCAAATAATAAGTAGATAATGATTTATTATTTACTTGGGTTTTATAGCTAATACTGATGGAACCTTCCTATTGGCCTTTTGTTTTCCTAAATGAGAATAAAGACAGAGAGCTCAGTAGATCTAAGTAGATTGTAAATTTGGAATTCAGTGTAGTGATTTATAGTGTTTCTAGGTATCAAAATATTTTCTAGTTCTAAACATTGTCAGTGTATGAATACAAACAGTCAAAGATAAGAAATATATAAAGGGGGGCTGGAGAGATGGCTCAGAGGTTAAGAGCACTGACTGTTCTTCCAGAGGTCCTGAGTTCAATTCCCAGCAACCACATGGTGGCTCCCAACCATCTGTAATGAGATCTGGCGCCCTCTTCTATATACATAATAAATAAATAAATCTTTAAAAAAAAAGAAATATATAAAGGACCTCAAATATATAATAAAATTTATATGAAAGCTAGAAGGTAGCTAGAGAGCTGTGGTATATACTGAATGTTTATGATTGCAAGTAGTGTGTGTTTGTTTATCCACACATTCTTCCCTTAGCCCCCAATAGCACATCTCATAATGCAAAATGCATCTAATTCTTAAATATTCAACATTGTTCAAAAAGCCTTGAGTTCAAAGTCACCTCTAAGACTCAAGGCACATATGCACAAAAAGATAGAAAAGTAGGAGAAAGACTTGTTGGGAAGAGTGTTTCCTAAATTGATTTCCTTATTCATTCACTTGCTTTATTTGAGTCCTCTGTGTGCTCATTGATTCCCCCCTCCACTTCCATGTGTGTGTGTGTGTGTGTGTGTGTGTGTGTGTGTGGTGTATAGTTGTATGGTGTGTGGTGTGGTATATGTGTGTGTGTAGTATGTTTATGTGTGTGTGTGTGTGTATGTGCGCGCGTACTCATGGTGCACTTGTGGTAAGCAGAAGACAACTTGTGGGAGTCCTTTCTTTCCTTCTACCATGTGTTCCAGGGATCAAACTTGGGTCTGGCTTTTCAGCATGTGCTTTTATGGGCTGAGCAGTCTCATTGGCCTCTCAGTGATCTTTTTTAGATTTATTTTATGTGTGAGATTTTTGACCTTCATGTATGTATACATACCATGTATATGCCTGATGTCTACAGAAATTAGAAGAAGGGATCAGATTCCCTGGAAGTAAGTTACAGATAGTTGTGAGTCACCCCTGTGGATACTGGGAACCAAATCTGGGTTCTTTGCAAGAGCATCAAGTGTACTTAACCACTGAACCTTGGTGATTTTTTTTTTTAATTAGGAATTTGAAATTTTTTTTCTCATTTCAGCTATCTTACTTTCTTTGATTTCTAGTATTGAGGTGTTAGGAACTTGTGGAGAAGTTATTGTGTGTCATTGTCTCATTTTTTGTGTTTCTTTGTTTTATTTTTGACCTCTGTATCAACATTTTAGTAATAAAAAGGGAATGGGAAGTATATAAATGAGGGTATAAAGAATTAGAGTAAAATATATGAGTTATGTATAAGAGAAGTAGTAAAGAAAGTATTGTAGAGTAGTTGAAGAGAAAGAAACAGTAATAAATGCCTTTTTATACAATATATAAGTTAAAACCAAACCTGAGAAAGTACAAAAGTACACGATTAAAAAGCAAAAATGAAACTGGGTGTAGTGGTGCACACCTTTAATCCCAGCACTCAGGAGGCAGTGGCAGGAAGATCTCTGTAAGTTTGAGGCCAGCCTGGTCTACAAAGCAAGTTCCAGAACAACCAGGGCTGCTACTCAGAGAAACCCTATTTCGAAAAACAAAACGAAAAAAACAANTAAGTAATAAAATGAAATAGAAGGTTCTGTAACCTTGGTCTATACCCCTTCCTACTTGGCTGATAGAGTTTCTTCCTATGAACTTGTCATTTTTTTTTAAATCGAATCTCTACAGATGTGAGTGTGACGTGTGGAAAGGCTGCTATTTGCAGTAATTCAAACAAGTTAAGTCACTGTGTCCTTGCATATGACAGGGATTTCTGTGAACAAATTTTACTTTTGCCAGAATTTCCCTATCTGAAGTCCCTGCCAGCAAATTATAACCTTATAACCTTGTCTCTGATGTTTTAGGAAACTTCTTTTTTTTAAACAGGGTTTTTTTTNCTGAGGTTATGAAAGGGTATGGAATGCTATCTCACTAATGTTTATATTTGTTGTTGAGAGGTTATTTCCCAGGATGCTGCTGGTCCACCTGGATACTGTACCCTGAGGTGCCTGTAACTTGTTCAGACAATGGTGCAGGTGATTGGGGGACAGGGAGTTGTTGTCTTCTCTGGTGAATATTTCCTGGACAACTTAAGAAGCTCTACTTCAGATTCTAATGCCACATTTCTGTCTCCACAGCTTCTGCTTCTCCAGCAATTTCTTTATATACACCCTCGAGCTAGTCTCTGATTGTCTCTGTAGCCTGGAGTGGCTCTCATGGTGCCTGGAAGAGCATTTCTCTGGCATCTACTGCTGACTCTGGCCTGGAACAAGCAGCAGCATGTTATTGCTAGGTGCCAGTTGGCTGATGCTTTGCAGAGAAATTCCCATCTATGCTTATTACTATTTACATTGGCTCTCTTTCTCTTTTTAAAAAATACTTATTTTTATTTTATATCTATGAGTATTTGCCTGCATGTGTGTTTGTGCAGTGTGTGTGTTCATTGCACACAGAAACCAGAAGAGGGCATCAGATCGACGGGAACTGGGCTTTTGGGAGGCACCATGTGAGTGTTGGGAATTGAAATGGAGTCTTATAGAAGAGCAGCAAGCGCTATCTCTCAGCCCTGTCATTTGATTTTTTGATAAGATACATTCCAACTGGGATGAGATGGAATCTAGCTTTAATTTGCATTTCATCAGGCAATAGTGAACATTTTAAAGTATTTATTACCCATTAATATTTCTTTTTTGTTGTTTTTGAAATTAAAAAAAATAGTATTTGTGTGTCTATACATGTGTCTGATGTTAGTGTGTGCACATGTGTGCCTGTGTGTGCTCTTGAAGGCCAAAAGAAGGCATCAGATACCCTGGACCTAGAGTTACAGATGACTGAGCCACTCAGTGTGGGTGCTAGGAGGTGAATTGAGTTCCTCTAGAAGAGAACAAGTACTCTTAGCTACGGAGACGTAGCTCTCTAGCTCCATCCATTAATACTTCTTGTTTTGAGAACTCTCTGTTCGGTTCCATGGCTCCTCCCTTTTTTGTGTGTGTAATTCTTTTTTTTAATTGAAAATAATTTTCTCATGCAATATATTCTGATTACAGTTTCCCCTTCTTCATCTCCTTCCCGATTCTCCCCACTTCACCACCCATCCAACTCCATGCAGTTTTA
>LZPO01044483.1:16417-31272 GCA_001675575.1 Neotoma lepida | reverse complement strand
GTTTATGTGGTGAATTACGTTTATTGATTTACAGATGTAGAACCATCCTTGCATTTGTGGAATGAAATGACTTCATGGTTGATATTCTTTTTGAGTATTTTTTGAGACAGGGTTTCACTGTGTGGAACTCATGGAAATTCACCTGCCTCTGCCTCCTGAGTACTAGGATTAAAGACATCTTAACCACCATGCGTGGTTTGATATGCTCTTGAATTCAGTTTGTAAGTAATAAGACATTTTACACCTGTATTTGCCAGTGAAATTGCTTATAATTTTGGTTGTGTCTTTATCTGGCTTTGCTATCACTCTAATGCTGGCTTCATTTAGAGAATTTGGAAGCATTTCTTCTATTTCTATACATATAATCATTTGGGAAGCATTAGTTTGAGTTCTTCTTTAAAGGTGTGGTAAAATTCTGTGGTGAATCCATCTCGTCCTGGGATTGTTTTAGTGAGTAGGTCTTTCATTGCTCTTCAATCTTGTTTGTGATAGATGTGTTTAATTTTTTTTCATCTCTTCTTGATTTAACTTAGTAGGTCATATCCATTTAGAAACTCATCAGTTTCTTTTAGATTTCCCAACTTTATGGACCATGAGTTTGTAAAGTATATCCAGGAGACTGTGGATTTCACTAGTATCAGCTGTCTCTCTATTTGCCTCTAATCTTGTTAATTTGGATTTTTTTCTCTCTCGGTTTATTTGTCTAAAGGTTTATCAATTACTAATTTTTTCAACAAACCAACTCTTCATTTCATTGATTGTTTTTTTAAGTGTTTTTTCATTATTATTTCTATTTTATTGATTTCTACCCTCATCTTTAGTTTATTCTNTCTACTAGTTTTGAGTTTGGTGTGTCCTTATTTTTCTAAGGCCTTGAGAATACATCTTTAAGTTGTTGAGACTTTTCTGATTTTGTGATCTCGGAACTTAGAGCTGTGAATTCTCTGGACTACTTTTTCTGTGTTTTTTTCCCAGTGTTGATTTCTAACTCCATAGCCTTGGTAAGATAGAATATTGCTTTTATTTTCCCATATGTTAAGACAGCTTTGTGTCCTAGTATGTGGTTAGTTTTAGAACCTCATGGATTGCTGAGAAGAATGTCTTTCTGCAGTATTTGAATTGAATGTTTTATGGGTATCTGTTCGTTCTGTTTGATCTATAGTGTTATTTAGATCTATAGTGTTATTTAGATCTATAGTGTTATTTAGTTCTGTTCTTTCACTGTTCATTTTTTGCTTGGATGGCATGTCTTGATGAGAGTAGAGCATTGAAATCACCTACTGATAACTGTCCTGGAGTTAATCTGTGATTTTTTTTTAACACTTTTTTTTTAATTTTTATTTTATGTGTACTGGTGTGAGGGTGTCAGATCCCTTGGAACTGGAATTACAGACAGTTGTGAGCTGCCATTGTAGGTGCTGGGAATTGAACCTGGGTCATCTGGAAGAGCAGTGGGTGCTCTTAACTGCTGAGCCATCTCTCCAGCCCCTAATCTGTGATTTTTAAATCTAGTTTTGTTTTATGAAATTTGGTACACCTGTGTTTCGTATGTATATGTTTAAATAATAATGTCCTCTTGATAGATTGTTTTACTTCTTCATCATGAAGTGACCTTTATCACTTCTAATCTGTGTTGGCCTATTTTGTCATATATCAAATAGTGACTCCTCCTTATTTCCTGGTTCCATTTAGTTTGAATACTTTTGTCCATCTTCCTTCCTAAGATGTTGTCTAATTTTGGTCTTATGTTCTGATCCAATAATGCAGGTTTGTATCTTTTGATGGGGAAGTTGAGTCTGTTGCTTTTAAGAGTTGTTGAAAGGTTTGTATTAATTCTTTTCATTTTGTTGTGTTCCTTAGTGTTCCTTAGTTTTTATTTGCTTAACATATGTCGTAGTATCTTTTATTCTTTCTGCGTAGCTTCTTAGATTTATCAGTCTCTTATGTTTGATGCATCCCCCCCATTATCCTCTGTCAAGCTGGTTTAGTTCTTATCAATTACTGTAGGCTGCTTTCTTCCATTGTGACAGGTAGTTTTGCTGGCAATAGTAATCAGGTTTGGCATCTTTGATCTTTCAGGACTTGAAGTATATTTCTTCAGCTCTTCTGGATTCTAAGTTTCATTTGAAAAGTCAGCTGTTACTCTGAGGGGCTTCCCTTTGTTTTGTATTTATTGTTTTAAGCATGTCATAGTTTGCCTTGGTGGAAGGCTATTCTTCTCAGGTTCTATTTGATATTCTTGTAGGCCTCATGTACCTGGATTGGCATCTCTTTACTTAGATCTGGAAATTTTTCTTCTATGATTTTTTTTTTCTTAAAATACTTGATATGCCTTTGGCATAGAATTATTCTCCTCTTATGTCCACACTTTGTAAATTTAATTTTTTCATACTATCCTACAGATCTTGTATGGACTATTGGTATATTTTTAAAAAAAATTGTTACTGACTTTAACAGAATGATCTCATCCCTTTACCTTATTTTCAAGCCCTGTTATATGTTCTGTAGTACTTTTTCACTCTTTGCTATTTGGGGGCCCGCCACCCAGCTCCAAAATAAATACACGGAGTTTTATTCTTACTTATTAATGCCCAGGCTTAGCTTGGCTTGTTTCTAGGCATCTTTTTATAACTTAAATGACCCCGTCTACCTTTTGCCTCTGGCTTTTATATTTCTTAGTTGTGTATACCTTTCTTTCCTTCTTACTCTGTGGCTTTCTGTGTAGTTAGGTGGCTGGCCCCTGACGTTCTCTCTCCTTTTCTCATTCCTTGATCCTCTCTTCCCAGATTTCTCCTCCTATTCTCTCTGCCAGCCAGCCCTTGCCTATCCTTTCTCCTGCCTAGCTATTGACCATTCAGCTCTTTATTAGACCAATCAAGTGTTTTAGACAGGCAAAGTAACACAGCTTTCAGAGTTAAACACTACATAAAAGAATGCAACACATCTTTGTATCATTAAAACAAATATTCTACAACATAAACAAATGTAACACGTCTTAAAATAATATCCCACAACAATGTCCTGCATATGACATAAGTCCTCTATATGATCAATTCTGTTATTTGGGTTTAGGTTTTCAATTGGCTTACTGAGTTTTTCATTGCAAGTTGTTATTTCTTTCTGTATGTCTTTTTCGTTGAATTCTACTCTTGTATCCTGAGTTGACTTAGTATTTATTTCATTCATCTGTTTTTGTTTTCTTGGGATTTTTTTAAGGAGATTGTATCTTCTTTGAATTTCTTCACACATTTATACATGTCATTGGGAGCTGTTACTATGGGGTTGTTAATTTTTTGTTGTTATTCTTCTCTCATACAATACATCCTGACTGCCTCCTTCCCTCCCCACTCCTTCTCTTCCTATTCTCTTCTCTTCCCTCCTCCCCTCCTTCCTCCTCCCCCAGATCCACTGCTCTTCTTTCTCTTCAGAAAAGAGCAAGCCTCCCAATGGTATCAGCCCCATTCGACATAACAAGATACAATAAGAGTAGGCATAAATCCTCATATCAAAGCTGGATGAGATAACCCCGTAGGAGGAAAAGGGTCCCACAAGCAGGCAAAAGAATCAGAGACGCCCATCTAAACAACCACAGCATGTATGCAAAAGGCCCATGCAGGCTCTGTGTTGTCACTTCAGTCTCTGTGAGCCCCTATGAGCCCTGCTTAATTGCTTCTGTGGGCCATTTTCTCCTGGTATCCTCGACCCCTCTGGCTCTTACAATCTCCCCACCTCCATTTCTGAGGGATTCTCTGGGCTCTGCCTAATGTTTGGCTGAGGGTCTCAGTATCTGTTCCCATCTGCTGTGGGAGGAAGCCCCTCTGATGAAGATTGGGCCAGGCACTGATCCATGAGTATAGCAAAATATCATTAGGAATCATTTTATTGACTTTTTTTTGATTGTTGTTGTTGGTGGTGGTAGTTTTTTGTTTGTTTGTTTGTTTGTTTTTTTGTGTGTGTGTGCATGTATGGTTCTATCCTAGATCTCTGGGCAATCCAGACTACTGATCCTGGCCATCCAGGTCATGTTCACATGGGCTCCCTCTCATGGCTTCAGCCTCAAGTCATACCAGTCATTGGTTGGCCACTCCCACAAGTTCTGAGCCAGCATTGCCTCAGTGTATCTTGCAGACTGGACAGGTTGTGAGTGATAAGTTTTGTGGCTGGGTTGGTGTCCCATTCCCACTGCTGGGAACCTTGCCTGGTTTCAGATAGCTAGTTCAGGTTCCATATCCTCCATCACGAGGAGTCCTCACTAGGGTTACTCTCACAGGTTCCAGGGAATTTCCATTGTACTAGGTTTCCGTATCACCCCCAAATGCCAGTCATCTCCCCATACTGTCTTCCTTTGTCCCTCCCTCCCCAACATGATCCCTCTTGTTCTCATCCCCACGTGCACCCAGTCCATCCACAAAAATCTATTCTATTCCCCCTTCCTAGGGAGAACCATGGTCCCCCTAGACCACTCCTCTTTATCTAACTTCTCTGGCTCTGTGGATTGTAGTGGATTATCCTTTAATAACAGCTAATGTCATGTTTTTCTTTCTGGGTCTTGGTTGCATCATTCAGGATGATTTTTTTTTTCTAGTTCCATTCATTTGCCTGTATATTTCATGATGTCATTTTCTTCTATAGCTAAGCAGTATTCCATTGTGTAAATATACCACATTTTCTTTATTTGTTCTTCAGTTGAGGAACATCTTGGTTGTTTCTAGTTTCTGGCTATTATGAATAAATCCACTATGCACATAGTTGAGNAAGTGTCCTTGTGGTAGCATCTTTTAAGTATATGCCCAGGAGTAGTATAGCTGGGTCTTGAGATATATTGATTCCCAGTTTTCTGAGGAACCATCATATTGATTTCCATAGCAGCTGTACAAATTTGCATATCCACCAGCAATGGAGGAATGTACCCGTTGCTCCACAACCTTGCCAGCATAAGCTGTCATTTACGTTATTGATCTTAACTATTTTGACAAGTGTAAGATGGAGTCTTAAAGTAGTTTTGATTTGCATTTCCCTGATGGCTAAGGATGTTGAACATTCTTTAAGTGTTTCACAGTCATTTGAGATTCCTCTAATAAGAATTCTCTGTTTAGCTCTGTACCCCATTTTTTTTTTAACTGAGTTGTTTGGTTTGTTGCTGTCTAGTTTCTTGAGTTCTTTATATATTTTGGATATTAGCCCTCTGTCAGATGTGGAGTTGCTGAAGATCTTGTCCCATTCTGTAGGCTGCCATTTTGTTTTATTATAGGTGTCCTTTGTCTTATAGAAGCTTTTTAGCTTCATGAAGTGCCATTCATTAATTGTTGATCTTAGTGCCTGCACTGTCAGTGTTCTGTTTAGGAAGCTATCTCCTGTGCTGATGCCTTCCAGGCTATTCCCTACTTTTTCTTCTGTGGGGTTCAGTGTGTCTCCTTTAATATTGAGATCTTTGATCCAATTGGACTTGAGGTTTTTTGCAGGGTAATAAATATGGATCTATGTAGACGAATTGCTAAAGGTCTTATTAAATAAAAACTCGGAGCCAGATATAGGGGTAAAAACCTGAGAGATCAGGAAAATAGAAAGAACCAGAGCTAACCTCACCTCACCAACTCCACAGTTTCCAAAGAGAGCTACTTCCTGTACACCCACACCTGTATGCCTTTCTTTTCTGTTCTCTCATTGGCTCTCTCAGTCCAGCTACATCACTTCCTCTTCCTGCCCAGCTCTGTCACTTCCTGTCTGTCTGTACAGACCTCCAGATCTCTATGGTTAGTGCTGGGATTAAAGGCATGTGTCATTATGCCTGGCTCTGTTCCCAGTGTGGCCTTGAACTCACAGAGATCCAGACAGATCCCTGCCTCCCAAGTGATAGGATTAAAGGCGTGTGCTACCATTGCCTGACCACTATGTCTAATATAGTGGCTGGCTTTTTCCTCAGATACATTTTACTGGGAGGCACAGTATTTTGGGGGACACAGTACATCACCAAGATCTATTTGCATTCTTCTACATGCAGACATCTGGTTAGACCAGCACCATTTGTTGAACATGCTTTCTTTTTTCCTTGTGTATTTCTGGCTTCTTTATAAAAAATCTGGTGTCCATAGGTATGTGAATTTATGTCTGGGTCTTTGATTTGATTCCATTGGATCAACATTTCTGTTTTTTTATGCCAACATCCCATGGTTTTTATTATTTTAGCTCTGTAGTGCAGCTTGAAATCAGGGATTGTGATACCTCTAGAAGTTCTTTTATTGTTCAGGATTGTTTTAGCTATCCTGGAGTTTGTGTTTTTCCATATAAAGTTGAGTGTTGTCCTTTCAAGGTCTGTAAAGAATTGTGTTGGTGATTGCATTGAATCTGTAGATTGCTTTTGCTAAAATGGCCATTTTTACTATGTTGATTCTACCAATCCATGAGCATGGTAGATCTTTCCATCTCCTGATATCTTCTTCAGTTTCTTTCTTCACATCCTTGAAGTTCTTGTCATAAAGGTCTTTCACTTGCTTGGTTAGAGTTATACCAAGATATTTTGTTGTTGTGGCTATTGTGAAGGGTGTTGTTTTCCTGATTTCTTTCTCAGTCTATGTGTCATATAGGAGGGTTACTGATGTTTTTGAGTTAATCTTGTATCCAGTCAGATCACTGAAGGTTTTTATCAGCTGTAGCCTTGGTAGAATTTTGGGGGTTGATTATTTATACTNTCGTGTCATCTGCAAATAATGCTGCTTTGACTTCTTTCTGATTTGTATCCCCTTTATCTCCTTCAGCTGTCATATTGCTCTAGTTAGAACTTCAAGTACTATATTGAATAGATATGAAGAATGGGCAGTCTTTTTCCTGATTTTAGTGGAATTGCTTTGAGTTTCTCTCCATTTGATTTGATGTTGGCTATAGGCTTGCTGTAAACTGCCTTTATTATATTGTGATATGTCCCTTGTATCCCTATTCTCTCCAAGACTTTTATCATGAATGAATGTTGGATATTGTCAAAGACTTTTTTTGGCATCTAGTGAGATGATCATGTGTTTTTTTTTTTCTTTCAGTTTGTTTATATGGTGGATTACATTGACAGATTTTCATTTATTGAACCATCCCTGCATCTCTGGGATAAAGCGTACTTGATCATGGTGAATGCTCTTTTTTATATATTTTTGGATTTGGTTTGCAAGTATTTTGTTGAGTATTTTTGCATCTATGTTCATGAGGGAAATTGGTCTGTAATTCTCATTCTTTTTTGGATCTTTGTGTGGGTTGGGTATGGGGTGACTGACCTCATAAAATTAATTTGGCAATGTTCCTTCTGTTTCTGTTTTGTGGAATTATTTGAAGAGTATTGGCGTTAACTTTTGTTTGTAGACTAGTTTCTGGCCCTGGGCTTTTTGGTTGGGAGGCTTTTAATGACTGCTTCTACTTCCTTAGGGGTTATAGATCTGTTTAAGTTGTTTATCTGGTCTTGATTTAACTTTGGCAAGTGGTACCTATTGAGAAAATTGTCCGTTTCTTTTAGATTTTCCAATTTTGTGGAGTACAGGTTTATGAAGTATGACCTGATGATTCTTTGGATTTTCTTGATGTCTGTTGTCATGTCCCCCATTTCATTTCTAATTTTGTTAATTTGGATATTCTCTTTCCATCTTTTAGTTAGTTTGATAAGGGTTTGTCTATCTTCTTGATTTTTCCAAAGAACTGTTTGTTTCACTGATTCTTTGTATTGTTCTCTTTGTTTCTATTTTATTGATTTCAACCCTCAGTTTGATTATTTCCTGCTGTCTACTCCTCTTGGGTGTGCTTGCTTTTTTTTGTTCAAGAGCTTTCAGGTGTGCTTTTAAGTTGCTAGTATGAGATACCTCCAATTTTTTTATGTAGACAGTGTTGTGAACTTTTCTCTTAGCACCACTTTTCATTGTATCCCATAAGTTTGGGTATGTTATGCATTCATTTTCATTGATTTCTAGGAAGCTTTTAATTTCTTTATTTATTTCTGTCTTGACCCAGTAGTCATTCAGAGTTGTTCAGTTTCCATGAGTTTGTAGGCTTTCTGTTATTTCTGTTGTTGTTGAAATCCAATTTTCATCCATGCTGATAGGATGCAGGGGGTTATTTCAGTTTTCTTTTATCTGATAAAACTTGCTTTGTGTCCAAGTATGTGGTCAGTTTTGGAGAAAGTTCTGTGAGGTGCTGAGAAGAAAGTATATTTTGTGTTTGGGTGAAATGTTCTCTAGTACTTGTATGTTTAGTTTTTGTCTGGATGACCTGTTGGTGAAAGTGGGGTATTGAAGACTTACACTATCAATGTGTGAGGGTCGATGCTTGGTTTAATTTTTAGTAAAGTTTCTTTTACAATGTGGGTGCCCTTGAATTCGGGGCATAGATGTTACAAATTGAAATGTTATCTTGGTGGATTTTTCCTTTGATGATGTCCTTCCCTGTTCTTTTGACTTTTTGGTTTGAAGTCTATTTTGTTAGATATTAGAATGGCTACACCAGCTTGCTTCTCACGTCTATTTGCTTGGAAAATCTTTTTCCATCCCTTTATTCAAGAGAATGTTTATCTTTGATGCTGAGGTGTGTTTCTTTTGTGCAACAGAAGGTTGAGTCCTGTTTTGGCATCCATTCTGTTAGTTTGTGTCTTTATTGGGAAGTTGAGTCCATTGATATTGAGAGTTATCTATAACCAATGATAGTTAATTCCTGTTATTTTGTTGTTGGTGGTGGTAGTGGTGTGTGTGTGCGCGCGCGCGAGCTTCCTTTCTGTTGGTTTTGCTGGAGTGAGATTATTTCCTGTGTTTTCATGGGTGTAGTTAACTTCCTTTGGTTGGAGTTTTCCTTCTAGTACCTTTTCTAGGGCTGGAATTATTGATAGATATTGTTTAAATTTGACTTTATCATGGAATATCTTGTTTTCTTCATCTATGGTGATTGAAAGTTTTACGGGGTATAGTAACCTGGGCTGGCATCTGTGATCCCTTAGAGCCTGCAGGGCATCTGTCCAGGCCATTCTGGCTTTTAGGGTCTCCACTGAGAAGTTGGGTATAATTCTAATAGATCTGCCTTTATATGTTACTTGTCCTTTTTTCCTTTCAACTTTTAATATTCTTTCTCTGTTCTTTATGTTTAGTGTTTTGATTATTATGTGGCAAGGGTTTTTTGTTTTCTGGTTCAATCTATTTGGTGTTCTTGTTCTTTTATAGGCATGCCCTTCTTTAATAGGGAAATTTTCTTTTATGATTTTTGTTGAAAATATTTTCTGGGCCTTTGAGCTGGCATTCTTCTATTCCTATTACTCTTATGTTTGGTCTTTTCATAGTGTCCCAGATTTCTTGAGTGTTTTGTGTCAGGAGTTTTTTATTATTATTATTATTACTATTTAACAATTTCTTTGACTGATGTATGTATTTCTTCTATCATATCTTCAACACCTGAGATTCTCTCTTCCATTTCTTGTATTTTGTTGGTTATGCTTGCATCTGTAGTTCCTGTTGGCTTACCTAGGTTTTCCATCTCCAGGATTCCCTCAGTTTATTTTTTTTTTATTGTTTCTAATTCCATTTTCAGGTCTTGAACAGTTTTATTCATTTCCTTCAACTTTTTTGGATTTGTTTGTTTGGATTTCTTTAAGGGATTTTTTTTCTTTTCATTTCCTCTTAAGGAGCTCTATCATCTTCATCAAGTTTTAAGGTCGTTTTCTTGTGCTTCACCTCTTGGTCTCTGGTGATAACCTATTGCCTTGGCTATTGTTGATTGTGTTCTTACAATGGTATCTAGGCATCTAGGTTTGGGGTGATTATAGGTCGAAGTGCTGATTTCTGAGTTTATCTTTGTTGGGTGGATGATTTGTTTCTTGGTTTCTATTTCCTCTCTAGTATTCTGGCTGGAGTGGCCTGTGGTTGAGAGTCTCCACCCATGTTGGGGACTGGACTTCTGATGGATGGAGTTGTGGGCCAGGATATGGTTGCAAGGAGGGGAGGGATTGTTGAAGGTAGGGCTGGGTGGGCACTTAGAGAGTAGGGGCAGTCTGCCAGTGGGTGGCCTATCTCGAGTTCTGGTACCTGGCATGGCATCTGGTGGAGCAGGGGGCTTTCACTGGAGTTGTGGGCTGGGGTATGTGGGGTTTTTGATTTTTGAAGAAACGTTTTTGTGGTGGCTTTTCATGTTACTAGTGTTTTATACGAGGATTTGCCTATCTGAAGTTAGTTTGTTGTTTGATACTTTCTAGCACAATCAAATGGAATAAGCATGCTTCTGTGCCTTTGCTTCACGAGTCCTGGCTGTGTTCAGTGTTGCTTAAAGCTTAGCTGTGGAATTAGTGTTGATTTATGGATGAGGTAGTTGAAGGTGATGTCAGTTTGGAAGAAGGGGGAGCACAGCCTCTTACCTTAATAAGCCAGAGGCAGTGGGCCGTGGTAGTGAGGGAATTTACACGGGGGGGGGGCAGTGTTTTGTGTTTTCTGACCTTCAGAGCCTATGGTTGGTAAGGTTTGTGGGAGTATGTGTTGAAGCAGAGGATCCCATGAACTCTCCACATCACAAGCCAGGGTATATGTGGAGTGTTATGTGTGTGTGCCAGTTAAGTAGAGTGGATCATGTCCTCTCACCTCCGAGTTGGGGAAGTATGTTCAGTGGCAGAGGTGTGAACTGGAGGTGGATGAGATACTGTGCTCTTTTGACCACCCAGGCTACTTTGGGGAGAAGATGGGAGTGAATGTGATAGAGGGGAAATTGGAGTCTTTTTGTGGTACTTAGTCTTACTAATGAAAAAAGTTAAGAGAGTATTCAAATGGAAGCCCAAGAACAATTTTATTGGCTTAATCCCCCAACCCCAGCAGACAAGGGTAAAACCTAATAGAGGAGAGAAAGAAAAAGACGCGTCAATTTAAGTGAGTATGGAGAGCCACATGGCACACTTCCGAGAAAGACTAAGGAAGCCCAAAATGTTGCGAGGAAGGCCCAAATTCTTAAGGAAAGTGTGCTTAGAGAAGAAACAGAAGAAAAGAAATGAAATGAACGCTTTTCTAAATAATTCAGGAAAACCTTACAGGGCTGTTGTCCATAAGTAATTACACTTGGTGGGGATTCTGGGAAGCAAAAGTATAGTATCTCATGAAAGGGCTAAATTATTCTACTTATTTCTTTAGCCTGCTTTACCCAAGGATGGTGAATAACCAGGTTCAAATAGACTGATAGGTCTCTACCTAGGCCAGAGATTCCATTCTCTTCACTAGTGGTTTTTCCTATTCTGATATCCTGGTAGTCAACGATGACTCACCTTCCTAGCTGGAATGAGTGGCATGGAGTGGTGAAGCTGGTGCCTGGAAGCAGGAGGCTGTGCATCTCCTATTTCTCTGGGGTAGATCTAGTGGGCAGTTGAGGTTTGCACCAGAAGGAAGGGTCTGACCTTACCTTTACGTGACTGAGTCTGTGCTGGCTGGGAGAGGAAGTGTGGGCCCATGTTTATGGTTTTTTTTTTCCTTTTTTTATTAAAAGATTTTCTATTCATTTTACATAGCAACCAGATTCCCCTCTCCTCCCTCCTCTTGCTCTCCAGCCTTTCCTCCCAACCCACCCCCCATTACTACTACCTCCAAGGCAAGGTCTCCCATGGGGAGTCAACAGAGCCTGGTACATTCAGTTGAGGCAGGTCCAAGCCCCTCCTTCCTGCACCAAAGCTGCGCAAGGTGTCCCACCATAGGCACCGGCCTCCAAAAAAAAGGAGCTCATGCACCAGGGACAGATCCTGATCCCATTGCCTAGGGGCTCCCTAAACAGTTCAAGCTAAACAACTGTCTTGCCTATCCAGAGGGCCTAGTCCAGTACCATGGGGGCTCCACAGCTATTGGTTCATAGTTCATGCATTTATGGGTTTTTTTAATGATAGTTTTATTGTATTTATTTTAGTCCTGTCCCCTCCACCTATGATATTGGAGATTGACTATCAGACCTCAGCATTATACTATACAATTCTTCCACACTCCGAGGCTTATAGTGGCTGTTTTAAAATCCCTGTCTGATATTTATCTTTTTCTCATTCATTTCTAAAAGTGTTTTTATTGATGTTTCCATTTTCTTTCCAGGACATAAATCACTTTTCACTTGTTATATTTAGTAAATTTTTTAATGTATGCTGGATATTAGGACCACTGTCTTTTGTTCCAGCAACTGTTCAGCAGGCTACTTTATATTTTAGACTCAGCCCTTCCATGGGTGATCACTATCGTTCTCCAGGTTGTCTTGCTTGCCCTTAACAAACTAACTTATAGCTTGTGTTTTGGCCATAGCCTGCTCTTACTTTACTCACCCCTGTAACACAAATTGCTAAATGGTCTTATTAATAGAAAACCCGGAGTCAGACATTGGGGGGAAAGCTGAAAGATCAGAGAAATAGAACAAGCCAGCCACAAGTTCTTACCTCTATGAAATTCTCAGTCTCAAGAGAGTGAGTTCCTGTTTCCTCTCGCCTTATATACTTTTCTCTGCCCAGACATCACTTCCTGGGATTAAAGACGTGTGTGCTTCCCAGTACTGGAATAAAGGTGTGTGCCACCACTGCCTGGCTCTGTTTCCAGTGTGGCCTTGAACTCACAGAGATCCAGACAGATCTCTGCCTCTCGAATGATAGGATTAGGGGTATGTGCCACCACTGTCTGGCCTCTATGTCTAATCTAGTGCTGGCTCTGTCCTCTGATCCCCAGATAAGTTTTATTGGGGTGCACAATGTCACTACACACACACCCTTTTTTAATGTGCATGTGTGTTTTTCCTGCATGTATGTCTGTTGTACCACGTGTGTGCCTGATACATGAAGAGGCTGGAAAATGGCATCAAATTCTCTGTGACTAGAATTATTGAGAGTTGTGAGCTATCACTGGGTGATAACAATCAAACCCTGGTTCTCTGGAAGACCAGGCAGTGCTTCTAATTACTGAGCCATCTCTCCAACCCCAGTACCACTTTTCAATTTCTCATTCTTAACCATATCATAACTTTTCTAGTATAATTTTTTTCTTTAAAATGTGTATCCCTTTGTTTTTATTCAATTCACAAAATTTACACAAGGTTAAAGTATCAACTTCTGTCATTTACTTCATTTTTTAATTTTTTTCTGGGATATTTTCTGATGAAATATTCACATTACTGTGTGAGGATAAATAACCACTTGAGTTAATAACTCATATTTTGAATTCTTTGTGTAAGTGGATTTATTTTGAGAAGATGGAATTAGGCTATTTCTTCCAAGAATAAAAAGTGACCTAGTGACAATTAAGGACATCTAATTTTGGTTTCAGATATATTTTTGCCACCAATTAACGAATATTGGATACATTGATATTAGAAGCACAGAATATATAAGAAAGCAATAGTTTGTCTCATGTCACCTATTAGCACAAACGAATGCATAATTTTTAAAAGAAACTATTGTATTTATTTTACATCTTGTTTCAGTATAATTAAGGTTTTTTTCCCTCCAAATTTCTTTCAGTAATCCTAAATCGGAGAGTCAGAGAGTAAATAAAAAAGTCAACAATGATGCTTCACTTAGAATTCATAATCTATCCATTTTGGTGAAACAGATAAAATTTTATTATCAGGTAAGTGGCCCTTTTCTTTTAAACTAGTATTTTAATAACAATGTACATATTTATATTTTTAAATTAATTCTTTGTTAAGAACTTTCATAAGTGTAATAGTTTGGTAGCCTCCTTGAATTACATTTTTGATGTATGCTTTATTTATACTAAGTTGAATACATATTTTAGTTGTTGATTCTGAACATTTTTTTTTTAATGTCTGGATATTTTGCCTGCATGTATGCCTGTGTACCATGTACCTCGTGACTGTGGAGGCCAGAAGGAAACAGATTCCCTGGAACTAGAATAACAGATGGTTGTGAGCCACCTTGTGGGTGCTGGGAAATGAGCCAGAACACTCTGGAAGAGTCATCTCTCCAGCCCCAAACCTTAATTCTTAATGCTACTAGTATATCTCTTAAAATGGGTATAGTTGCTTTACACAAATTTTTGTTTCAAAACCAATTTTTAAATGTTTATTTCAGTATGTTTTGTAATTTATGCTTTGTTCTATTTCATTTATGAGTTATGGAAAAGTGTACTTTTAAATTAAACATACAAAGCTTTTTAAGTAATTAAATNTTTTGTTAAGAAAATTTAGTGTGTATGCTTCTGATTTTTTGACATTTTTGGGGCGAGTGGGGGTTGGTTGGGCTTGGGTTTTTTGAGACAGTTTTCCGTGTAGCCTTGGCTCTCCTGGAACTTGCTCTGTAGACCAGGCCCTGAATTCCAAGATCCACCTGCCTCTGCCTCCTGAGTGCAGGGACTAAAGGTGTGCCCATCATTCCTAGCTCTAAATTTGAGTTGAATGCATAAACTCACCCAGACAAAAACAGACACCACTCAACATGGGGCTTAAATCTATAACCCTGGAATTAGAGTCCTGTGCTCTGGGTCGGGGAGAGATGCCCCCCCCATCAATGTCTAAGGCAGGTGGGAGAGCTGGTCTTGAGGTCATAAGGGCAGAAGAACTGCCCCTGCACCTCTCGTAGACAGCACAATAGAGCCAACCCCATTGACAGAGGTTTGGGTGAGCCAGCCCTGAAGTTGTAAGCATGGGAGAGCTGTGCCCATTACTCATCTGTCTTGGATGGAGGAGAGATGTGTCTCCCCCCCTCCCCCGTAAGCAAGTGTTCCAGCTCTGGAGGGGAAGGTATCCTGAATTTTTAGGAAGCCAGGTGATACCTGAAGCAGGGGTGCAGTGGGGGATGGTCTCCCTGCAGGATGTAACAACCCTGCTCCTTTCCTAGGAGAGAGCCAGTACAGCTGAGCTTTGCCCCACCCCCTATTCCCTTAAGGACC
>LZPO01044483.1:0-14641 GCA_001675575.1 Neotoma lepida | reverse complement strand
GGGGGTGGCACACGCCTTTAATCCCAGCACTTGGGAGGCAGAGGCAGGATCTTGTGAGTTCGAAGCCAGCCTGGGCTACCGAGTGAGTTCCAGGAAAGGCACCAAAGCTACACAGAGAAACCCTGTCTCGAATAAAACAAAAAGGCGTGTACCTCCACGCTTGACTGTTCCTAGTGTGACCTGGAACTCACAGAGATCTAGACAGACCCTGCTTTCTAAGTGATAGGATTAAGGGCGTGTGCCAATTTTGCAAGGCTAGCGGCTGACCTTGTTCCTCTGATCTTCAAATAAATTTTATTGGGGGGCATAGATAAAATACCACCACATTTCCCGTCTTTGTCTAATAAAAATAAAAAAAAATTTAAAGTTATAACTAATATAAGAAAAACTGTATACAATAAGTACAATAACTATATACAATATATACAAATGAACCACGTTGGGCGTCAGATGTAACATGAGTCTTAAACGGTCTTATTAATTGAAAACACCAGGCCAGGTATTAAGGTAAATTCTGAAAGGTCAGAGAGACAGAACAAGCCACAGCCANCCTCACCTCACCAACTCCTCAGCTGATCTTGTTTCCTCACTGTAGGCTTCTGAGTCCTCACCTGAAAGAATCTCAGTGAACTGCTGCTAAAAGCCTCAAAGCTTAAGAGGCCCTAGCTTCTGGTTCTCATGCCTTATATACCTTTCTGCTTCCTGCCATTACTTCCTGAGATTAAAGGCATGTATCTTCCCCAAGCAAGACATAGATCTTAAGTTCTGGGATTAAAGGTGTGTACCACTATGTCTGGCTCTGTTTCCAGTGTGACCTTGAACTCACAGAGATCTGGATGGATCTCTGCCTCTGGAATGCTAGGATTAGAGGCGTGTGTGCCACCATTTTCTGGCCTCTAGTGGCTATCTGTTTATCTAGTGGCTGTTCTGTTCTCTGATCCCAGATAAGTTTTAATAGAATACACAGTATTTGGGGTGACACAATATAATCACTACAGCAGATGAACATAAAATTGTTTTGGAGAACTGGATCATTGTTCTATAATTCCCCCTAATTATTGGTTTAAATATTCTGAGGAAAATCTTTTATTTCTTGTTTTACAATTTCATGCATGTATATACAGTGTACGTTAATCATATCCACCCACCCTCACCTGCTCCTCCTGGAAGCCCCTGCCACCAAGTCGTGTTAGTGCTGCCTGCTGGACTGTTGACTGATATTGTTGGTAGTACGTCCATGAGTGCAGCAGTCATGTCATGTCCAGAAGACAGCATTTGAAACCCTATGTGTATTAGATTCTTTCTGCCTCTTTATTCTCAGGGTTCCCCAAATTAAATATTTTTATATGAAATGTGTTCCCCCCACACTCTGAAAATACTTTAATGTTCATTATACTTAGCAAAGGCCAAAGTTAGCCTGTGTTTGTATGCTTTTGTAGAATAGTGCTATAACGTTAGAGTAGAATAATTCTAAATAATCTTTGACTTTTAAATTCTTCTTGATTTGTATTTTCTCTAAAGATTTATTTATTTATTTATTATATTCATATGAGTGTTTGTCTGAATGTATGTATGTGCACCATGTGTGTGCAGGAGCCAACAGAGGCCAGAAGATGGTGTCTTACCCTCTGGAACTGGACTTACAGGTAGTTGTGAGCTGCCATGTGGGTGCTAGAAATCAAATCTCTGTAAAAACAGCCAAGTGGTCTTAACCACTGAGCCATCTCTCCAGCTTCTCTATTTTTTTTCCAACTTTACAAAGTATTTGTCAAATCAAACCAGTGTTTCTTTAGACCAAGCTACAGGTTTCTTTTCTCCCATGTGCATGCTCAGTGTACAAGCAGAGGGTGTCAAATCCCTTGGAACTGGTGGTTATGAGATACCATGTGGGTAATGGGAATCAAACGTAGGCCTCTGCAAGAGCAACAAGTACTTTTAACCACTGAGGCATCTCTTCAGTCCTTCTTGATTTTTAAGACTTTAGTTTATTCATATGCAAGTTTTGCCTATATTTAAGCCTGTGTACCACATGTGTGCAGTGCCCGTGGGTGCCAGAAAAGGGCATCAGATCCCTTTAAACTAGAGTTACAGAAGGTTGTTAACTGCCATGTGGGTTCTCCACAAGAGCAGCAAGCACTCTTAACGACTGAGCAATGTTTCTTCAGCCCCTACAATTGTATATTCTTGACTAATTGTCCCTTTTTTGATAGTGATGATAGTTATCTCTTCTGATTGTTTTTGACTTGACATCAATTCTTTTCAGGATTACATATTGCTATTTTTAATTGTCTCAGCTTCCACTTAATTCCATCTTTTCACTTTCAGTCTTTTTTGTAGATAGAGAACTGTAGGATTTTTCTTAATTCAATAAGTTATTTTTGTGTTTGTTTGCTTGTATTGTGTATTGAACCCAGGCCAAGTGCTGTGTATCACTGTACTGTGATCTCAGCCGTGGAATGCATCTTTTAATGTAATTAAGACTGTGTACATTTAGTTGTATTGCTGACTCCTGTAAACTTGTTTTCCTTTTTGGAAAACAAGGAAAAGACATCATTATTTCTCTCTTGTTTACCCTGGAGGTTTGGTGTTTTACTGAGTTGGACATTTTTTTTTCCTTTTTGTCGTTTGTTTATTCTTCTAAGTTTTATTCTTTTCTAAAATATAAAATTGTGACTTTTTTCTTAACGACTTTAAGTATCTTCTGCAATGCTGGTTTAGTAGCTATGAATTACTTTAGTCTGTGCTGTACTTGAACGTTTTTATTCTCTGTTCATTTTAAAAGAGAAGTCTGCTAGTTATAGTCGTGTTGGTTGGCCGTTCTTCACTCTTAAATTTTGGAATGTGTTGTATACTTTCCTGGCAAGGTTTTCCACTGAGAGGTCTAGTGCTATCCTGATGAGTTTTTCTTCATAAGTGAATTGACATTTTCTCTTGCAACAATTTTAAAATTGTCTCATTTTGTGGTTTTAGCATTTTAACATCATGGCGAATTTCTTTTGTGGTTTGTCTGTTGAGGGTTCTTAATAGGTCCTGTGCTTAGATAATCATATTTTTTCCCTAGATTTGGGGAATTTTCTAGTATTAATTTATTTAAATTGTTTTCTGTGTTTAAGTTTGTGTCTTGATGTCTTCTTGTATATTCAGTGGGTCCTCAGGTTGAATTTCTTGGTTGTGGCCTAGATGTCTTGATAGTTTTGCTTATGCTTTTTTTTTTCCTTTTTTTTGGAGGGGGTATGTGGATGTAATATTAAAAATAAGACAATAAATGGTTTAAAAAATATAAGAAGTAAAAATAATTCTAAGAATAATAAACACATGTTCAAAAACAGACCAGAGTTAAAAGAAAGACAAAGAATTGAGACGCTTTGTTCTGAATTCTTTAAAGGAATCTGCTGGGTGTGTGGGTGGTGGGTTAGAGTTGGTATTGCTTGTTATTCCTGCAGTTGTACTATAGTTGCATTTATGCAGGCTCGGGCTTAGCAGGGCAGGAGTTCAGTTGTCGTTTCTTTTTTTTTAAAATTAAAAGATTTTTTATTTATTTTACATAGCAACCACAGAACCCCCTCTCCTCCAAGACAAGGTCTCTCATGGAGAGTCCCCGGAGCCTGGCACACTCAGTTGAGGCAGGTCCAAGACCGTCCTCCCTGCACCAAGGCTGAGCCAGGTGACCCATGTTAGGCACTGGGCTCCAAAAAAATCAGCTCACGAACCAGGGATGGATCTTGATCCCATTGCCTGGGGGCCCCCTAAACAGTTCAAGCTAAACCACTGTCTCGAGTATCCAGAGGCCCCAGTCCAGCACCATGGGGGTTCCACTGCTATTGGTCCACAATTCATGCGTTTCCACCCGCCTGGCTGGCCGTCTCTGTACATTTTCCCATCATGATCTCGATGTCCCTTGCTCATAGAATCTTTCCTCTCTCACAGTTGGACTCCTGGAGCTCAGTCTAGCACCCAGCCATGGATCTCTGCATCTGCTTCCATCTGTCTCTGGATGAGGGCTCATGGGGGCTCCTCAGCTATTGGTCAACAGTTCATGTGTCTCCACTAGTTTGGCTGGCCATCTTTGTACACCTTCCCATCATGATCTCGTAGTCCCTTGCTCATAGAAGCCCTCCTCTCTCCCATCAATTGGACTCCTGGAGCTCGGCCTAGTGCCCAGCTTCAGATCTCCACATCTGCCTCTATCAGTCTCTGGATGAGGGCTCTATGATGACAGTTAGGGTATTCACCCATGTGAATACTCACTGGAGTATGCCAGTTCATGTAACACCAGTAGCACAGATACTGAGAGCAACAATTAATAAATTGAAACTGGGAAGTTTATGTAAGGCAAAGGCCACGGTCAGTAAGATAAAACAACAGCCTACAGAATGGGAAAAGATCTTCACCAACCCCATATCTGACAGAGGGCTGATCTCCAAAATATATAAAAGCTCAAGAAAGTAACAATCCAATTAGAAAAAGGACTACAGAGCTAAACAGTTGTCCTTTCTTAATGGGCCTTTATTGCTACTCTAATGGAAGCATTCCTTCCTTTTCTATTTTATGAAATAATTTGTTCTTTAAAGGTCTGGTAACATTCAACAGTGACCATGTATAGTTAANTAGAGAGATGGCTCAGCAGTTAAGAGGACCACTGACTGCTCTTCCGGAGGACCCAGGTTCAATTCCCAGCACCTACATGGCAGCTAACAACTGTCTGTAACTCCAGTTCCAGGGGATCTGGCACCCTCACACAGATGTACATGGAGGCAAAACATCAATGCACATAAAATAAAATAAAATAAAATAAAATAAAAAAAGAAAACAACTATTACTTTTTCAATATCAATTCTTGGTATAGGTCTACTTATGTTGTTTGTATCTCCTCTTGGTTTAATTTTAGTAGCTCATCAGTGTCAAGAAATGTATCCTTTTTTTCCCTAGATTTTGTAATTTGTTAGAATAAGAAGTTTCAAAATCTCTAATAATCTATATTTTATTTGTCTCTCTTGTAATGTTCACCTTTTCATCTCTCAATTTACTTATTTGGTTGTCTCTCTTTGAAATTTTATTTTAAAATTAGCTTATTAAATAGTAGATTTTTTTTTTTACTGCTTTTTCATAGTTTTGGTTGGTTGACCATCTTCTTCATCTCCAGGCCTTTATCCCAGCTTAAACCTTTCCAACCCAGGTTTTCCATTTCACTTTTATACACAGTGTTCTACTTACTAGCTAACTCCATCCAAAGCCTTTTCCCTGTCATATACTTCTTTTTACTTCCCAGGCCTCTATTGGCACTTATTCCCACATAAATACACATATATAGTAATTAGAAGCTAGGATCCACACATGAGAAAGGACATGTAGTATTTGTCTTCCTGAGCCAAGGTTATATCCCTTAAATATAACCTTTTCCTGTTTCATCCATTTTCCTTTAGATTCCTTAATTTCATTTTTTTTATGAGTAAATAAAATTCCATTGTGTATATGTACCATGTTTTCATTACCTATTCATCAGTTGATAGAAATCTAGATACCATTTTCTGGCTGTTGTGATTAGTGTAGCAATAAACATGGATGTACAAGTATTTATGTTAGGATATAGAATCCTTTGGATATATGCCTCAGTGTCGCAGTTGAATCATATGGTAGTTCTGGTTTTAGTTTTCTTGGTACCCTGTAATATCTGTACCAGTCCCATAAACAGTGACTAAGGATTCCCTTCTCTACACATCCTCTCCAGCACTTGTCATTTGGTTTTCTGATGACAGCCATTATGACTAGAGTAAGGTGGTATATCAGTTACTTTTCTGAGCTAGTTTTATGTCAACTTGACACAAATTATAATCATCTAAAAGAAAAAACTCAGTTGAGAAAATGCCTCCATAAGATAGGGCTGCAGGCAAACCTATAGGACAGTGGTTCTCAAACTGTGAGTGATATCTTGCATATCAGATATTTGCATTACGATTCATAACAGTAGCAAAATTATAGTTAGGAAGTAGCAACAAATAACTTTATGGTTGAGGGTCACCACAACATGTGGAACTGTATGTAATTAGTCGGGGAGAGGGGCAGTCCATTGTGGATGGGGACAACCTTACACTGGTGGGCCTGGGTTCTTAAGAAAGTAGACTGAGAAAACTATGGGGGAATAAGCCAATATGCACCATTCCTCCATGGCCTCTAATCAGCTCCTGCCTCTAGGATCCTTCCCTGTTTGAGTTCCTACCCTGACTTCCTCCAATGATAGACTTTGATGTGGAAGTGTACGCCAAATAAACCCTTTCCCTCTTGCTTTTGGTCATGGTGTTTCATCATAGTAATAGAATAACCCTGACTAAGACAATTGCTGTGATAAAATATCATGACCAAGACAAATTAAGGAAGGAGGTTATTTCCTCTTATGCTTCCAGAAGGTTAAAAGAGTCCATCGTGGCTGGGAAGCATGGCAGTAAGCCACAGGGTGGCAACAGATCAGGAAGCTGAGAGATCACATCTTTTACTGCAAGCACAAAACAGAACAGAGCCAACTGGAAGTAGGTTGAGACTATATACTTTTAAAACCTACCCCAAGAAATAGAAGAGATCTTCTGGATAAACTGGGGGTGGGAAGCGGGAAGGGGGATGGAGGGATCAGAACTTAAGAAAGCTGATTGGGCGAGCTGGGTGCAGGAGGCAGATTGGAGGTGGGACAGAGGAGGAGAGTAAAGAAAGAGTAACGTCTTGATGGGGGGCGGCATTTTTGGGGTTAAGGAGAAATCTGGCGCCAGGGAAACCCCCAGGAATCCACAAGGATGACCCCAGCTAAGACTCCTAGCAATAGTGGAGAGAGTGCCTGAACTGGCCATCTACTGTAATCAGATTGGTGATTACAGTACTACCCTAATTGTCATCAGAGATACTCTATCTAGTAACTGATGGAAGCAGATGCAGAGATCCACAGCCAAGCACTGGGCGGAGCTCTGGGAGTCCAGTTGGAGGAAGGAGGGATTGTACAAGCCAGGGGGGTCATGACAGGAAAGCCACAGGGGTGGCTTACCTGGGCTCATGAGAGTTCATGGACTCTGGACCAACAGAGTTAGGGAGCCTCTGTGAGACTGACCTAGGCCTTCTGCATGTGTGTGACAGTTGTGTAGCTTGGTCTTTTTGTAAGGCTCCTAGCAGTGAGATCAGGACCTGTCCCTGGTGCTTAGCTGGCTTTTGGGAACCTGTTCCCCACACTNGATTACCTTGCCCAGCCTTGACACAAGGGGAGGAGCTTGGTCCTGCCTCAACTTGATATGCCTTGCTTTGTTTAAGCCCATCAGGGGCCTGCCCCTTTCTGAATGGAGATGGAGGAGTGGAAGGGAGGGTGGTAGGTGGAAGCCGGGACTGGGAGGAGAAGAGGGAGGGAAACTGCGGTTAGTATGTAAAGTAAATGAAAGAAAAAATGTTATTTAAATAAAAAAAAAAAAGAAAAACCTACTCCAAGTGACATACTTTCTCCAGCAAGGCTGCACCTCCTAAACCTTCCCATACAGCACAAAATGCCTGAGTATTATGGGGACATTTCTCATTCTTATTTCTCTTCTGGAGCATGGATTACATCACTTAACATATTTTCCATTTGTTTTACTTGGAAATGTAAATTTTCTTATCTATGGCTGATTAAAACTCAATGTGTACATGTATGACATCTGTTGACAGCATCTAGGCTGGCTCCTTTCCTCAGTATCTCGAATAGAGCAGCAATGAACATGGATAGTAAGATATAGAATCCTTTGGGTATATGCCCAGGAATGCTGTAGCTGGATTATATGATAGTCCTGTTTAGCTTTTTAAAGAAACCTCCATGCTAGGTGGTAGTGGTGCATGCCTTTAGATCCCAGCACTTGGGAGACAAGTGGGTCTCTCTGAGCTCGAGGCCAGCCTGGTCTTTTACATAGTGAGTTCCAGGCCAGCCAAAACTACACAAAGAAAACCTGTCTAAAACAAAACCCTCCACATTGATTTCCATAATAGTGTACTAGTTGACACTCTAATTGTGAATAAAGCTTTTTCTGTCTCCACATTCCTGCCACTATGTGCTGCCATTTGTTTTCTTGATGATAACCTATCTGACAGTGGTGAGATAGAGTCTCAAAGTAGTTTTAGTTTGTACTTCCTGGAAAGCTAAGGATGTTAGACATTTTTTAAAATCTCTCTTGGCCATTTGTATTATTTATTCTTTTGAGAATTCTCTGTTCGGCTTCTTATACCATTTTTAAAATTGGGTTGTTTGTTTTCTTGTTTAGTTTTTTTTTTTTTAAGTTTCTTGTATAGTCTAGATAGCAATCCTGTCAGATGTATAACTAGCAAAGATTTTCCTCCTGTTCTATACATTATCTCTTCATTCTGCTTCCTCTCCTGTTGAGAAGCTTACTCCATGAGACTCCATGCGACTCCATTCACCATACAGCCTGAGTAACTCCAGCTGTGCTCAGAGAGGCTTCACCTATGCCTTCTCATATAGTGCTTCCTATACTTTCCTCAGCAAGTTCTCTGTTTCAGGCTTTGTTCCATTTGAAGTAGATTTTTGTGTAGGGCAAGAGATAAGGACTCAGTTTCATTCTACCTTTGGATTTCTAGCTCTTTTTTTCCAGCAACATTTGTTTGAGAAATAGAGGCTGTCTTTTCTCCAGTGAGTTCTTGACATCTTTGGGGTAAAAAAACCTTTATCCTCTTTTAGTGACCTATATGTCTGTTTTTTGTGGTAATGCCATGCTGCTTTTTATTCTTATGCTTCTATAGTGTAACTTGAAATCAAGTATATTGATTCATTGGGTTTTTTCCATAGGGTTACTTTGCTTCCAAATTAATTTTAAGATTTTTTTTTCTATTTCTATGAGAATGGCATGAGTATTTTGATGAGAGTTGTATCAAATTTCTATAATGCTTCTGGAAAATAGCCATTTCACAGTATTGATTCTTCTAACCAATGAGCATTGAGGGGTTTTTCCTCTTTCTAGTGTCTTCAATTCCTCTCTCTAAGTATATTAAAGTTTTCATTGTAGAGGCACTTTACCATTTGATTACATTTATTCTAAGGTATTTTGTTTGTTCTGTTCTGTTTGTTTTCCAGGTAGTTTTGAATGGAATTGTTTCTCTGATTTCTTCCTCAGCTTGCTTACTATTGGTATATAGGAAGGCTACATGCTCTGTATGTTTATTGTTTTTGTTTTTGAATGAGCACAAATGCACTGATAATTTTTAAAATTATGTTTATATTTATTTTATGTGTGTGGGTGTTGTGCCTGCCTGTATGTCTGTGCACTCTGTGCTTGCCGATGACCTATGGTAGTCATAAGAGAGCATTGGATCCCCTGGAACTGAAGTTACAGATGGTTGTGAGTTGCCATGTGGGTGCTGGAAATTGAACCCAGGTCCAGTTCTTTTAACCACTGAACCATCTCTCCAGCCCTATATGTATATTTTATATCTTGCTACTTTGCTGAAAGTTTTTTTGCTGTTGTTTAAATATCAGATTAGTTGATTTTTTTAAGGTTTATTTTTGTGTGTGTATCTGTGGGTGTGTGTGGTATCTGTGGGTGTGTGTGGTGTCTGTGTGGGGTGTGTGGTGTGTGTGCATGGTGGGCAGTGGAGGTGAGGAGGTGGGGTGGCTGAGTGTGGTGTGGGTGCCCACAGAGGACAGAAGAGGATGTCAGATTTTCTGGAGCTGGAATTGCAAGCAGTTGTAAACTTCCATTTGGATGGTGGGAACCAAACTTGGGTCCTCTGCAAGAGCAGCAAGAGCTCCTAACTTCTGAGCCATCTTTCTGGTCTTTGCTGAAAGTTTTTACAAATTCTAAGGATTTTTCTGTTGTAGTATATTATGTATAAAGTTACGTCATCTTCAAATAAAAATACTTTGCTACCCTTCCTATTTGTGTTCCTTTTATGTGTATGCTTCTCATGTCTTGTTGCTATATATAAAATTTCTAGCACTCTATTGAATAAGAGTGAAGCAAGTGGACACTTCTTTTTCCTGATTTTGATAGCAATACCTTGATTTTTCCCCTCCATTTAATATGATATCTATGTTTGACATAAATAGCCTTTATTTTGTTGAGATTTATCCTCTATTCTGAGTTTCTTCAGGCTTGTTTGTTTGTTTTCAAAAGCCATCTATCAAGATGACCAGTTGGGCTCTAAGATGGCTCAGTGGTTAAGAGCACTTGCTGCTCTTGCAGAGCACCTGATTTCAGTTTTCAGCACCCACATAATACTTACACCTGTCTGTAACTCCAGCTCCAGGAGATCTGATGCCCTGTTCTGGCCTCCTTAGGCACCAGGCACCCACTTGGTGCATATACACACATACAGGTGAACACTTACATATAAAATTAAATTAAAATAAAGAAATCTTTTTTAAAATGATTTAAAGTGATTCTGTCCTTGAGTCTGTGTGATATATTACATTTAGTGGTTTGAGTTTGTTGAACCATCCCTGTATACCTTGAATTAAGATCATAATAAATGATGTTTTCTAAAAGTTAGTTTGCAAATATTTTGTTGAGAGTTTTTGCGATTTTATTCACTAGGGATGTTGTCCTAGTTTGTTTTCTACTGTATGATAAAAACCCATGACCAAAAACAACTTGTGGAATAAAGAGTTTTTTTGGCTTACACTTTCACATTACAGTCCATCATTGAGGGNAGTTGGGGCAGGAACTCAAGCAAAGCTCATAGAAGAATTCTGTTTACTGGCTTGTTCTTTATTCAACCCAAGATTACTTACCCAAAGGTGGCACTGCCCACAGTGGCCTGAGTCTTCTCACATCCATCAGTAATAATAATTTTAAAGAAATGCCACAGACTGGCCTATAGGCATCGGATGTTCTGGAGCTTTGGGTGGTGGGAACCAGACTGGGGTCCTCAGTAAGAGCTAACCACATCTGCCTTAGGGCTGCTTCTATTGCATGTTATGGGTTAGGCATGTTAGGTTTCATTTTCATTCATTTCTTTCTTGATTTTCTGTTTTATTCTTGTAGGCCAGTCTGATATATATGCATTTCCTCAGTTGAGGTTCCTGCTTCCCCAGGATAGCATTTTCTTACTAGAACACTTCTCAAGGACTTTGGGAATTTGAGAGTGAAGCANTGAATTCCTTGTTCAGTGCTGGCCTGCTATCTTACCCTCAAACTCTGGTGTTTCACATTATCTTCCAGTAGTATCTACTTTTTATACTTGGTGTATAGTTAAAACATCTTTCTTACAGTCTTTTAAAAGGGTATATGAACTTTAGTTAGATATACATTTGTATATAAATAAAAATAAAATGCTTAAATGAAAGACTGACATCATTTTTATAGAAAAATTGAATAATGCCAACTAAAAATATTAGGGATGAAGTTACTTTCAATATCCTTCAAGATGCATGCAATTTTTTTTATTCCTACAATGCTTTCCAGTTCTTTTTCAAATTTTTGTAATTCTCCAAATCATTTGGACTGTTTTCATGCCAGAATTGAATCTTTTTTTCCAGTGAAATTTTGCTTTTAATATCCTTGGAAATGCTCATATTTTCTATATTTAAGTACTTATATGTCTTCAAAAAATTTCAACATTCTCACATTTACTAATACTCTTCATTCTTGCTTTACTTTTGTTTGTTTTATATTTTAAATTTTTATTTATGTATGTGTGTGCCACATGTGTGCAGATGTCTGTGTGGCCAGAATAGGATGACCTTTGGAGCCATAGTTAGAGGTAGTTGTGAGGTTCCTGAATAGGTGCTGGGATCCAAACTCAACTCCTCTGAATGAACAGCACATATTCTCAGCCTCTGAGCCATCTCTCCAGCCCCTCCTGCTTTATTTTTTCTTTAGCACACATGACTCTTACTAAAATGTATGTACTCTCAGAGAAAGTATTGTTAACTGCTGTACATTGCTTAGAATAATATATGACAAATATACGGAACATTCAGTATTTGTTGAATGAATGCTCCGATTTTCTAAAAAATTTCTCTTTCAAGTATATTGCTATTTTTACTTTTTCATGAATTTTATAGGCTTATCATGTGTATCAAATCGAAATTATCAGAACTAGTTTGTGTACATTTTGTCCTTGCCCTGTTTCATGATCATCTTAGCAAAGTCCTGTTTATCTTGTATTTATTTCCATATACTTGTTCCTGTTTCTTTAATATCTTGCTCATGACTGCCTTTAGAGGTAGGTGAATTTCTAGGGGCCAGGGAATAACACAATAAAACTTTAATTATGGCAGTTCTTTTATATCTAAATTTTTTTTTTTTGAGACTTGGTCTCTCCCTAACTTTGCCTGTCCTGGATCTCTCTATGTAGACCAGATGGGCCTTGAACTCAGATTTCCACCTACCTCTGCTGAGTGCTGGGTTAAATGTATGCATCACCACGCCCACTTGGAACTCAGTGTAGGCCAGGTTGGCCTTCAATAATCCTTTGACCTCAAGTTCTGGGGTCTCAGGCATATGCCACTGTTGCAGCTTATGTTGTATGTTTTGAAATACTACTTGTAAGACTAGATTATAAAAATGGATGGATGGTTTACAAAACAAAGCTAAGATACCCCCATGGTAGCCATAGGGTAACCAATTAGAAATTAAAGTAATTTTCTTTATTAAAATTTTGTGTAATTTTTAACTGTCTTTACTACTTCATATTACTATTACCAGAGTTATCTTAAAATTAACACTTTAAAGTAATAACTAAATTTTCATATTAATTTCAAGATACAGTTTCTATAATGATTTTGTATCTTTGCTTCACTTTCTATTCTCCCCAACAAAAATTTTTTTCTATTAAAAGATTTTCTATTCATTTTATATACCAAACACAGATCCCCTCTCCTCCCTCCTCCCACCCCCTAACCTTCCCTCCAACCCTTCCCCCATTCCCACCTCTTCCAAGGCAAGGTCTCTCATAGGGAGTCAGCAGAGCCTGGTACATTCAGCTGAGGCAGGACCAAGACCCTCCTCTCTGCACCAAGGCTGTACCAGGTGTTCCACCATAGGCACTGAACTCCAAAAAGCCAGCTCATGCACCAGGGACAGGACCTGATCCCATTGCCTGAGGGACCCCTAAAGAGTTCAAGCTAAACAACTGTCTCAAGTATCCACAGGTCCTAGTCCAGTACCATGGGGGCTCTACAGCTATGGGTCCACAGTTCATGCGTTTCCACTAGTTTGACTGGCCATCTCTGTACGTTTTCCCATCATCATCTCGATGCCCCTTGCTCATAGAATCCCTCCTCTCTTTCATCGTTTGGGCTCCTGGAGCTTGGCCTGGCACCCAGTCGTGGATCTCTGCATTTGCTTCCATCAGTCTCTGGATGAGGGCTCTATGATGACAGGGTATTCATCCATGTGATCACCAGAGTAAGCCAGTTCAGGTACCCTCTCCACCATTGTCAGTAGTCTAAGGTGGGGTCATCTTTGTGGATTCCTGGGAACCTCCCTAGCATTCTGTTTCTCCCTGTTCCCATGATGTCTTCATTTATCATGATCTCTGTTTCCTTGCTCTCCCACTCTGTCTCTGTTCCAGTTCAAACTTCCCATTCCCCTATGTTCTCGTCCCCCATCCATTGCCCTCTATTACCCCTTCTCACACCCAGTTTGCTCATGTAGATCTCATCTATTTCTCCTTTACTGGACGATCCATGTGTCTATAAATGTAGAGTTCAGATTCCATTGTAGCAGGGTACACTATACTAAGCATTCACATTCTATGTTAATTTTACATGATACTAAATTTATCAATTATTTCAAAATATAAGCAGACCCATGGTGTAAAGGTCAAGATGTGTTTACATGAGGTCACTGCTGACTGTGGTGATGAGGGAGTATGAGGTTGTCTTTTCATTATGGGAACAGTGACTTGGGAGAATTAGGAAACAATAGAATGGGAGGGGTGGGTTACTGAGAAGAGAATGCAGAAACAAGAGTTGTGGACCATACTAAAGATTATCATCCATTTGGACAGTTTTACTTATAACAGTTGACTGATACAGAATGTCACATGGCAAGTCAATAGGTTAATGTTTCTAACTGATTCATTAATATTGCTCATGTTACTCAAAAATAAGCTTTTATCTTTTATCTGTAAAGTCTTTTAAGATAAAACTTTTTCCATAAGCTTTATTTATGAGGGTGAATTTCAGAGTTCTTTATTCAGAGGTAGTTATTTTCATGAAGTATGGTATAGACAAAATAGTGATTGCTGCCGGGTGGTTGGTAGCATGGCACTCGACTTTAATACCAGACTAGAGGAGGCAGAGGCAGGCAGATCTCTGTGAATTTCAAGCCAGCCTGATCTATAGAGTGAGTTCCAGGACAGCCAGGGCTGATACTCAGAGAAACTCTGTCTCAAAAAACTAAAAAGAAAAAAAAGTAGTGATTGCTTTAAAATAAATATTTATGTTTTTAAGAACTTTAAGTGATATCCTTCATTTTGCTTCAGTGTAAAAAAAAATCTAAAAATCAAAATAGAGTTTTTTTTCTTTTAAGTTATTCACTTTATATTCTAAGATAGGGTTTCACTCTATAGCTGAGTATTTAAGGTAGGCTGGTCTCAAACTTCTAAAAAGAACTCCTTTCCCAGCCTCACAGGTGTGATAGTTATAGATATGAGCCACCATGCTTGATCATTTAAGTCT
>LZPO01044482.1:163719-174573 GCA_001675575.1 Neotoma lepida | reverse complement strand
AGAAAAAAAAAAAAGCAAAAATAAAAAGGAATTAAGTCCATCTTTTGAGTAGGGGACTTCCAACTCATTCCTATCCTACTCAGCCTGGCAGGAGAGAAATCAGCTTGCCTTTGGGGAGAAAATAAAAACAGACTATCCAACAAGGCTCTGAGCAGAGACCAAGCCATAGAAAGTCTCTAGTGTCAGGATCCAGGTCCAACTTGAGGGCCTTTATTAGCATTATTGGAAGCGTGAGAAAATCTGCCCCCAAGACAACTAACCCCTTAGAAACACCTAGGACANTTTAGCGGTTCATGAGAACTGCTGCCCATTCCAGGGACGAAGGCAGACATGTCCTCAAAGCTTGCAGGACAGCCCAAAACAGCCTTGTCCATTTGTTTAGGCTTACTTCCCTTGTCCCTCTCAAACAGACTATTCCTATCCTTTCTGAAGTGGCACTGGGCTGAAGCCACTGTTTTCATTTGTATATGGTGCACCTCTACCAAGGGGGTGGAAAGTTGAGTAGCTTGGTGTCTTAGTTAGGGTTTCTATTGCTGTGAAGAGACACTATGACCGTGGCAACTCTTATAAATGAAAACATTTAATTGGGGTGGCTCGCTTACAGTTTCAATGGTTCAGTCAGTTATTATCACAGTGGGGAGCATGGTGGTGTGCAGGTAGACACAGTGCTCAGGAGAAGTAGCTGAGAGTCCTACATCTTTTTTTGTTTGTTTGAGTTTTGTTTTGTTTTGTTTTTGTTTTTTGTTTTTTGAGACAGGGTTTCTTTGTGTAGCTTTGGAGCCTGTCCTGGAACTTGCTCTGTAGACCAGGCTGGCTTCAAACTCACAAAGATCCACCTGCCTCTGCCTCCCAAGTGCTGGGATTAAAGGCGTGCGCCACCACTGCCCGGAATCCTACATCTTGTAGGCAACAAGAAGTTGACCAAGACACTGGGCAGTATCCTGAGCATAGAAAACCTTAAAGCCTGNCCCTACAGTGACATACTTCCTCCAACAAGGCCACACCTACTCCAACAAAGCCACACCTCCTAATAGTGCCACTCCCTCTGAGATTATGGGGCCCAATCACATTCAAACTACCACACTCGGGTTGACACAAATCCCTAGAAGAATCTTGAAGTTCCAAAATAAAATTTAAAAACCTAGAATGGATGACCCGGTNGTAGGTTCTCCACTTCATCCTGTGAAAAGGGAGCTGGCTGAGGAAGATTGTCAGAAATAGACCAGCTCTTTCTCAGAACAAAACCCCACCACAAGGCTCTATTCTTCTGAAAGCTAAAAATAAATTCAGAATTGATCACAACAGAAAATGAACCATNTCTTCAATGACTATAATTAGCTCCATTTATTAATGAAGATTCAAATAATGAGGCTCATCCGAGTCCCAACTTTTTTGCTTACTAATTACATGCCCATGATAAGTGGATCCATCATTTATGCCTCAGCCACCTCAGCTGTAGATCGGGGATTTGGTACCTGTTGTCCAAAGCCATGGGGGAGATGCAGGAGCCTGGTGGGAAGGTCAAGGGTTGGCTTTCTAGATTGTACTGGCTGGTGCACCAACTTGACACAAGCTAGAGTCATCAGAGAGGAAGGAGCATCAGTTGAGGAAATGCCTCCACGAGAACCAGGTGTAAGAACCAGGTGTAAGGCATTTGTGATCAATGGGGGAGGGCCCAGCCCACGGTGGGTAATGTCATCAAGGCTGGTGGTCCTGGATTCTATAAGAAAGCAGGTTGAGCAAGTCATGTGAAGCAAGCCAGTAAGCAGCACTTCTCCGTGGCCTCTGCATCAGCCCTGTGTGAGTTCCTGTCCTGACTTCCTTCAATAATGAACAGCAATGTGGAAGTGTAAGCCAAATAAACCCTTTCCTCCCCAACTTGCTTTTTGGTCATGATGTTTCCTTGCAGCAATAGAAACACTAAGACATGGATCATCCAGGGTGTGTAGAGATAGATCCAGACCAGAAGAAATGTTTTGGTTAAAACCACTGAATTAAAAAGCCAGAACTGTCTATGGAAACTTCCAGGTCTGGCAGGTAAGGAATGTCAACAGTGCAAAAAGAACTCTTACCTCAAAGGAGACAAGAGATAGTTCATTCTGGAGCCAAATACGAATGACCATGGACTGGGAACACAGATTTAAGTTACTCACAATTCCATGTTCCATCATGGTAACAGTTTGATGAAGTTTTTGTGGTAACAGAACAAAGAAAGTCATAAATAAATAGACACTTAAAACATACTGGGTAAACATTAGGTAGGTGGACTAAAGCCAAGTGGGGAAATCTCTGCTATAAGCCTTGATTGTTATTTAATTACACTCAGCATGTTGGTTGGTGGGGGTAGGGAAGTAGATCTATCTGTAAATTCCAAAGCATGTACCCAATGGTTGCAAAGATGCTATCTCACATACAAAGGAGAGCGATAAATGGCTATGAGGAAGACTAAAAATGCCCCGAGATAATTTGGCTCTGGACCTAAAACATTCCAACCTCTCCACCATCATTGAATTTCTAATCAGCTAGTCTGCCTTGCGGAAGGTTTAGTGGAAAATGTTGTTTCTTTTATTCACAAGGGAAAGCATCCTTACTCTTCTGTGCCTTTGAGGGCAAGCTGGGTGAGGAAATAGAATGTAGCTTGACACTCTTCTTGGCTCCCCCAGTCAGGCTTCCTTTGCTAGACAAAGATTTCTCAAGCCCTTCTGTAGGCACCAGAAGGTAAGACTGGGAGTTGCAGGGACAACCACATGGGGACCTGCTGTTGATTGGGAACAGCAGCTGCCTTGTCCACTGCCCCAAGCTGCAAAATCTCATGGAACCANGTCCTGTAAGGAGTCAGCCTACAAGGCACAAGCTCTTAGCCATGGTCACACCATTTTGTAAAACTCTTCCATTTNATTCTGGTTTAATGATGATAGTTCTAGAAACTGAACTGGTTTCCCAGAATCAAAGAAACCTCTTTCCATAGATTCCTACCCCCACCACTCCCCCATTGACCCAGCTCCATAATGGCTGCCTCTAGAGAGGTGNATCAATCANCCACATTCTTTAACTTGCTACTCCCTGGTTACCTACCTCTACGTACCCCTAACAAGAGGCAACCACTGGCCCCCAAGGAAACCTCTCAGACCCCTCCCCTTTCCTTTTTCTGCCCCTGTAAGTAGACAGGGATGGGCTCTGATCCCTACACCAAATGGCTCCTCTGCTATGTTTTTCTCCAGAATAAAAGTCTGCATTGTCCTCAACGTTGCTGATTCCCTGTCCGCCTTTCCTTCCCTCTGGCTGACCATACATCAGTGGCTCTCCTAGGTTTTTATTCCTGTGATGAACACCATGATCAAAAGCAAGTTGGGAAGGTAAAGCTTTATTTTTACCTTACAGCTTAGAGTCCTTCACGAAGGAAAGTGAGGGAAGGAACTTGGGGCAGGAACTTAGAGGCAGGAGCTGAAGCAGAGACTGTGGAGCAATGGTGCTTACTGGCTTGCTCAGCCTGCTTTCTTATACAACCCCAAACCACCTGCCTAGGTAGGGGTGATACTGCCCACAGTGAGCTGGGCCCTCTCCCATGGAAATGCCCAATAGAGTTGCTTACGGGCAATCTGATGGAGGCATTTTCTCAGCAGAGGTTCCCAGACAACTCTTCCCAGACAAGTCTTGTGTCTAGTTGACAAAAAGCCAGTCAGGACAGTGNTCCCTTTGAAGAATCAGAGTGTGGACTCTCCAGTAGGACCCCCCTCTGCTCCTTTCTCTCTGTCACCTTTCTCTACCCCAAAACTCCACCTTGAACAACGCAGACAGAGGCCATCTCATTGCATTCCTGACATCCACCACCCACTGATTCCACTCCTCTGGAAGCTCTTCCATTCTGACCATCCACAACCTGGACTTCTCAGAACCCCTGGCACTGAGTGGAAAGTTCCACGGTTCATACAGTGGGTACTTGAGAGAACCTGTGAAGACACCCCTCTTTCTCTCAGGGCATGCCAAACCTCCTCAGAACAGGGATGCTCTTCCTCTACATCAGTCAGAAAGTGGTACCTTTGACTAATTCAAGAGACTTAGAACTTTTCATCCAGTGCAATGGAGAGTGGGCTAAGGCTCCCTGGCCTGCAANCTTTAGCTACACTCCCACCTGAATCCTGTCAACTACAACCCCTCTTTACTCGGCTTGCTTCATCTTTCAGGTTCTCTTCTCCATGAGAATCCTCCTCATCAGCCTTCTAAAGATGACCTGTCTTCTGCTAAATATGGCTCCTCTTCTGATTTACCTTCTTCCTTNGACTTTGGTCCTGCAAACCAGAACTCTCCTGNCACNGTCTCCTCCTAAGGATGACCCTTCCCCCAGCCCCTGCTCCTCCTGATCCACCCAGACTTGATCCAAGGATCCCATCCTCCCTACCTGGCCCCAGCCTTTAACCCACCTTCTNCCCCTCCACCAAACCTCCCCTCCCACACCCATCTTCCCCACAACATAGTCACTCTCATTCATTGCTCCTTTCACAGAATCCCACTCGGAAAGACCTCTGGACCCGAGGACCCCACGCACATCCCTGTTCCCCTTTCCCTTGCCAATGTCTCTCAGATAGGAAAGCCTCTGAGCTCTCTTGTCTCTGATTCTAACTGAGCATATCTAGATGGTGGCTCATGTACACACCAACACTTTTCTGTACTAGAATAGGGATCATAATCCAACCTGTGCTGTGAAGCTCCTTAGAGCTCCCCACTGGAATTACCAACAGTTCAAATACTCTCTAAGGAAGACCAGAAAAGATAATGGGCAAATAGGACCAAAATATATTACACCTAGGTATGAAAATGTCATAATGAAATTCATTTTTATGTATAATTAGTACATATTAATAAAAGAGGTGGTTTTGGTTTTTAGGAAGGGCTTGGGATATAGCTCAGTGGTAGAGCACTTGCCTAGCATGAGCAAAGCCCTAGGCTAAATCCCAAGTCCTGCAAAAATCAATTGATCANTTAATTTAAAGTATGGTAGCTAGAACTATATCATTAGCCTGTTAAGTATAGGTAATAGCTGCAGATGTAGAGCACATGCATAACATGCATGAGGTTCTGGGACTGGCTCCTTGCACCACACACAAAAGTTACGAACACAGAAGTTCTTAATATTCGTGATGGACAAAGCCATGAGAAAAGCTGGGGTGGAGGTGAGCAAGCAGGTCCCAAACTGAGCTTCTAAGATAAGTAACATTAATACCAGTCCTAGCTCTGGCTGCCTAGAGAAAGCTTCAGTTTCCTCATCTGTAAAGGGGAGCAGAACCTCTGGTCTCTATATCCTATAGACCCACTGGGCAANCAGAGTAAACACTCCAGGGAGAGAGACTTNCAGACCATACAACTTTACTGAAATGTCAGTATTATGAATGTGCACAGAGCACAACAGTGACCTTGCATCCGTTCTGGCTTTGGTGCCCGAGATTGAACCCAGGACCCCAGGCATGCCAAGCATGTGCTCTACCACTGGACTATGCCCAGTCCTGATTCAATCCATTTTCAAAAGTCAACTAACTATTGAAGAATATCTTAAATGACCTTCATNTATCGGGGGTAAAAGACTCCAAGTTACTGCCAGTGTTTGTGAGTTAAATGAACAATTTTGATTATTGGGCGAATTCATTTATGTGGGAACAACTCATTTACTAACTGAAATTAAATGAGATGATTGAATATTGGTTACCTGGGAGAAGAGGCTGGGAACGGAGCAAGAGGGTGGGAAGAGAATTGATTCTCTTTATAAATCTTGGCATTGACTTATTAGCTACAGTGAGCTCAAATTACCTCTGCAACCTGAAAAAGATGAAAACGGAAATTAAGTATTCATAATACAAGGGAAAGAAGCATAGATGCTGTGTATCTTCACCAGGTCATTTAACAGATTAGAGCCTTTAGCCTGCGTTGAGTTTCTCCCACCACTTTCCCCCATCACCATGGGCAGAGGCTGCTGGCTAGCTGCCTGAGAGCCTCATGAGGCTACTTAGGACCTTGAACTCTGCTCTCACTCCAGTCTTGGTGAAAAACAAAATCTTGCAAAAGCCTCTTGTAACCACCGAGATTAAATCGAGCCATCCAAAAATAATCCACGTAGGATCATGTTTGGTCCACACAAATATTTTTAATTTAATATCTTCAATGCAGCATCCCAGTCTAGATCCAACCCAGGGGGTAAATGAAGTCCCTGGCGAGCCTGCAGTCCCCCTTCCCCTCCCTCCCTCCCCCTATCCTGACTGACTATTCTCTCTACAAAAGTTTTACTTTATGTTATACTGGGACAGTGGTACATCACACCACTAGCACCTCACCAGGTTTGTTGGAGAGCTTGTGAAAATTCAGATACTGGGGACCTTGCTGTGGCCATGCATCAGTCAGTAAAGTGCTCACCCAGTGTGTGTGAAACTGTGGGTTAGAACCACAGGACCATATAAATCCAGTGAGGTGGTGCATACCTTTAATTCCAGTGTTTGAGAGGAGGAGCAGAAGGATTAGAAGTTCTAGGTCATATTCTGCCAGGTGAGATTCTCTCTCACGGGGGCGGGGCGGGGATGATATCTGGGGTCAACTCAGAAGCTTGTGAGCTGAGGCAAACTGGAATGCTTCATTCTTTCTTAAGTTCCTCAGGTGAGTTCTTGGGCACAGCTCTCAAACTTGACCTTGCATTGTTGCTTCCCACACTTAGCTTCACTTTAGAAGAGTGGTGCTCAACCTGTGGGTCACAACCCCTTTGAAGGTTGCATGACCCTTCCACAGGGGTCGCCTAAAAACATGGGAAAAACACAGATATTTGCATTATGATTTGTAACAATAGCAAAATTATAGCTATGAAGTAGCAATGAAAATAATCTTTTGGTTGGGGGGTCACCACAACATGATGAGCTGTATTAAAGGGTCGCAGCATTAGGAAGGTTGAGAACCACTACTATAGAATCTCCTGGCGATGATTCTGGATGTGGGAGCTGGGCATCACCACTTTATAAAGCTCTCCAAGTGGTGGTGTTCATGTACAACCCAGCTTGGGCATGCAGGCATGGCTAATGTTACATTCTATTAACCTTTGTTTCTAGAAGCTGGAAGTTCCCTGTAGCCCAAATCTGAGCACATCACCAAGAAGTACCCAGAGTGCAGACTAAGAATAGATTTGCTCATGTAAATGACTTTGATTAGACCCAGAGTCAAGGGCAGTCTGTTCTCCAGGACCAGGTTTGTCAATTTTCTTCTCCTGGCCATGGGGTTGGGACACTGGCTAAGCCTCTGGTCTTAGCTCCTTCTGTTTTCTGGCAGCCCCTCCTTCAGATGCCCACTGTACTTGGGAACCATTTCCTCTGCATGGGAGTGCAGTCTGGACCCACCAGGGAGCTGTTGCCATGACAATGATGGCATACTGTTCAACAGAATTTGCAAGACTCTTCCATCTTCCTGGTTGTGGACAGTTCCTGTCTGCTTTGGGAGGATGGGGCAAACCAGGCAACACCAATCTCACAAGGGAAATAGAAACTTCCTAGTTTACTGAGGTACCCAAAGAAACCAGTTTTCATGAGCCAGATGTGGGGCTGCATACCTAGGATCCCAGCACTGAGGAGGCCGAAGCAGGAAGATCAGGACTTCAAGACCAATCTCTGATACATAGTGAGGTAAGCTAGAAGCCAGCCTGGTCTACATTAAACCTTCCCTAGAGAGGGAAAAAAGAAAGAAAGAAAGAAAGAAAGAAAGAAAGAAGCCAGTTTTCATGAGCCAGGTGTGGTGTCTCATAACCATTTTGGGGCTTGAGATCAGATTGTCAAAAGTCCAAAGCTAGCCTGAACTTCAGAGTGAGACTTTTACTTACAAACAACAGAGAAGCCAGCTTCTCTTGGAGCAAAGCTTCAGGACCATTGTTGTCATGAGGTGTCTAGTAAGGAAATCAGAGAGATGTCTTAGCAGGGAAATCGCCAGGAAGAAGCAATGGTTCCGAAAAAANCAGAAGGCTGAAGTGTTCATCTGTCGCCTATTGCTGTGGCACCAGCTCTGCACCGAAGTATTATTGGCTTCAAACACTCTAGCAGGCAGGGATTCGCCAGCAGCTGGGAGCTTCTGGCCTGAGATTGCACATGAACTTCCAGTCAACAGTTTAGCCTGGGCTACAGTCATCTGGGGCCAGATTGGAGCTGACAGATCCGATTCCAAGATGGCTCACTCACAGGGCTGCTGGCTTGAGGGCTCAGTTCCACATATGAACTGNTCTGTGGGTATGTGATACGATGGTAGATCTCAGCTGTCAACTTGCTGAAATCTAGACTCACCCGGGAAATGGGTCTCTGTGCATGTGGAGAGATTATCTTGAGTAGGTTAAATGAGGTGGGGAGAACCACCCACTGCAGGTAGCACCATTCCACAATCTGGGATCCTGCATTATATAAGAAAGTGAGCTGAGCATATCCATTCATGGATCTCTTCTTCCTGACAGATGTTACTTCAGGCTCCTGATCTCTTGACTTCCCCTCCATGACATCAACGGATTGTACCTACCTCCAACTGTGAGCCAGAATAAACCCTTTCACCCTTAAGTGGCTATTATTAGGGAATTTTTATCCCAGCAACAGGAAAGTTACTATGACAGATGACCTGGGTTTCCTCATGATATACAGCTGGCTTCTCCAGACACAGTGCTACTAAAGCCAGCAGGACAGACCTACAACATCTTATGCCTACAATGCCTTAGGTTAAGTCAGTCCTACAGAGGGAATATATAGGAGTTGGGAATATCAGGACGTGAGCATCATTGAAGAAGCAAGTTACTTCAAGGAGAAAATCCTCCCACAGTCACAGGGTCTCTAAGCATGGCTGTGAAAGTTATCGCTTTCCAAGGAAACCCAGCAGGCAAGTGGAGACTGCAATCCAGTTCAGCTTGATAAGCTCAAAGCAGGCAGGAGCTCTTTTTACAATATACCTGTCTATCCAAGCCATATGCACTGCTCCCACATAAGCACAGTCTGTGTCTCAGCTCCAAATTATCAGGATACTATAACATGTGAGCAACAGCAAGAAAACCTAACCTTAAAAAAGTGAAGAATTGATCCATATAAATGAGAAATTCAGAGGGAGGAAGCTTCAAGTCTGACTGGGTCTTGGAGCATAAGCAGCGCTATGGCCTTTCTGTCTTAACTTCACTTTCATTTGATTTGATCCAACTCTGCATCAGATTTACTCTCCTTCAGCTCTCTTGTTACCATGGTACCCAGCTGCTCCAGTATTGCTGATTCTAAGGATCAGCCTAGGTATGGAAGTTTCCAGAAGCATTTGATATTTTGTATGCACTACTGGGATTGAACCTAGGACCTTCTACATGTCAAGCAAATGCTCAACTACTGATATATTTTTAATTAAAAAAATTAAGACATGGGTTAGAAAAAAAATGGCTCAGTGGTTAAGAGCATGTGCTACTTTTACAGAGGACCCGAGTTCAGGTCCCTAACACCCACACTGGTGGCTCACAACCACCTATAACTCCAGCTCCAGAGGATCTGACGCCCTCTTCTGGCTTCTGAGGGTACCTGCACTCACAAGCGCATACTCATACACAGACACATGTAATTAAAAAAATAAATAATTATTAACAAAATTTAATCCTAGCACTTGGGAGACAGAGGCAGGCAGATCTCTGTGAGTTTGAGGACAGCCTGGTCTACATAAGGAGTTCTAAGCCAGCAGGGTTATATAGCAACTTCAAAAAAAATTTTTTTCTTTTTGGGACGCCTCACTAAAATGATTAAACTGGCCTTGAATTCTCTGTGGAGCCTAAACAGGCCTTGAACTTATAAACCTCTTGCCTCATCCTCCCCAGTAGGTGGGATTACAAACCGATGGCAACAGGTCCATCTCTAGGGTCTTTAGGGATAAATAGCTTTGAGATGGATTCTCTTTGACCCTTCTCCAGGAGTTTGTTTTGAGACAAGGTCTCACTCTGGAGCTCTGGCTGTACTGGGACTCACTATGTAGATNAGGCTGTTCACTATGTAGACTCGAATTCACAGAGATCCTTAGGCATCTGCTTTCCAAGTGCTGGGATTAAAGGTGTGCACCACCATGGCTGGCTTCAAAGGTTTCTTTATTTTTATTTTATGTGTGTGAATATTTTGTCTGCATGTATNTCTGTGCAACACACATGTACCTGGCATCCGTGGAAGCTGGAAAAACGTATCAGGTTTCCTAGACCTGGAGTTACAGACAGTTGTGAGCCACCATGGGGGTGCTGGGAATTGAACCTGGGTCTTCTTGGAGAGAAGCACATATTCAATCTAGCTCTTCTCCTGCCCTCACCTTGAACTTTTATTCTGACCAAGAATGTATAAATATACTGATTGCTTTAGCCTGCAATGTGTGTGCATTCTGGTTCAGTTCTATCCAAAAGAGCGAGAGGAAGGCAGAAGATAATTCTTGGGAGTCCATTTTCTCATTGCACCATAGGTTGCTGGGATTGAACCTAAGTCATCAGGCAAGCCCACTGAGCTGTCCGGCCAGGCCAGCCACCACAAGTGTCTGCAGCCTTTCCCGTATGCCATGATGCCTTGTAATAAAACTTTGTGTGAATAAACTGTGCATCCTTTAATTTCAGCCACTTGGGAGGCTGATCACAAGCTCAAGGTCAGCCTGGGCTAGTGACTCCACATCAGCCTGAACAAGTTAGTGAGACAATGTCTCCAAACAAACTGTTGAAGATACAGCTCAGTAGTGAAGTTGTTTGCCAGAGAGTATGAGATCCTGGATTTAATCCTCAGTACAGCAGGATTAAAATTTGAGTAGAAGAGAAAGAAAGGAAGAAAGAAAGAAAGAAAGAAAGAAAGGAAGGAAGGAAGGAAG
>LZPO01044482.1:150565-163305 GCA_001675575.1 Neotoma lepida | reverse complement strand
AAGGAGTTTCAATTCCATCAGAATTGCTACATCAGAATACTTGTGACTGGGTAATTTATAAAGAAAAGAGGTTCTGGTAGCTGGGATCATTGAAGGATGTTGGCTACAAAATTTGTGACTTGGACAAAGATTGAAGTCATGGAGGGTTCAGAAACTGATGGCCAATTCCAGTTTACTGGTGTTAAAAAATATTTCAACAATTATACTCCCACAGGTAGAATGACTTGTGTCCTGGCCACACACAGTGACATTGCTTTGTTCATCTTATACTTCAAGGTAAGGCAAAACAACAACAAAAACAAAAACCCCCAAACAAAGCAAAACAAAAAATCCAACCAACCAACCAACCAAAAAAAAACAAAAAACCCTTCAGTTGTGAAATCAATGTAAGTGGATTCTAAAATAGCTGACCTCACCTGTTAAATCCCATGCCTGAAGAAGCTGATGTCAACTCATCATGCAATAGTCAATTTGTACAGTAAATTGTGAATCTGGGAAAGAGAAACGAAGTCTAGCTAGCTCATAGTGGAGAGGCTGGGAGGCCAAGAGCACGGCCTGGCTGTCACCTGCTCAGAACATCAGTGCTGGGAAGTCAGCCCTAAACAACACATTAATTCTCTAATCCGTTGTGGATTTAGTCATTCATGAGGTCACAAAGACAAGACTGAAGACCCACTCACCTGCTAGAGGTCCCACCTCTCAACACAGCTACACTGGGGACCAAGGTTCCAGCTTATGGAATTCTAGGGGGCATATTCAAATTAGAACTCATTACTTAATCAATATCTACTGCCAGGTTTACAGATGCATACTGGGCCAGAGTAGAGACTGCTCAGGCTTGGCCCATCTTGGGATAAAGGTGAGATTGCTCTAGTCTTAGGCAACTTTTTAAGAAAACTTAAAATTTTTGTCATATATATATATAAAATTTAACATCTATTTAATTTTATATGCACGAGTGTATTGCTTGCATAGATGTACATGTATATGTCTGGTGCCTGCAGAGGTCAAAAGAGGGCAATGGATCCTCCAGAATTTGAGTTACAGTTTGGTTGTGAGCCACCATTTGGGTACTAGAAGTCAAGCTGGATCCTCTGCAAGAGCAAGAAGTGCTCTTAACCACTGAGTCATCTCTCCAGCCTCTATGATTTGAGGCAGGGTCTCACTCTGTAGGCCTAGCTGGACTGGAACACACTATGTAGATTAGGCTAGCCTCCAATTCAAGGAGATCTTGGGAGCCTCTGTCTCCCAAGTGCTGGGATTAAAAGTATGCACCATTACTGCCTGCCTAAAGTTTATTTTATTTTATTTTTAATTGTGTCTATATGTGTATGGATTTTTATGAACATGAGTGCAATGCCCCTGGAGGTCTGAAGAAGGCATCAGATTCCCATGGAGCATGAGTTAGACAGGTTATGAACCCACTGATATGGATGCTGGGAACTGAACTTGGGTCCTCTGGGAGAACAGTAAGTACTCTTAGTTGCTAAGCCATTTCTCCAGCCCTTGAGAAACATCTTAACAGTCTGCACATTCTCCTCCAGCTGGGACCTTACCAAGTCTACCATATGAGGGTTCTTAGCAGACACCCTCTTGCGGCCTCTCTCTCACGGCCCATCCTGTATTACTGTGGGAAATTCTTCTCTAAGACAGCAGAGATAAGTCATGGGGACCTGCAATTCTGGTGCAGACTGGGTAAACAGGCTCCTCTTAGCTGTGTTGCCCACCAGATCCAGCTGCTTGCTGGCATACTCCATGGCTCCCTCCTTCCCCTGTAAGAGTCCGTATCTGTATAGTAGTTACTCTACGAAGACTGATGAGTTCGCTAAATTCTGCATTTTAAAATCTGGCTCTATGGAATTTTGCAGGAGCAATGGCTTCTATTTTTAAAAGAGCTGGTTTTTGTTTTTTTTTTTTTCCTTCTGATCATTTTCACTTGAAATTTGTACTCAATGGAGCAGTTTGGAAAGCCCAGCTGCTGTGGGGAGACTTCCCAAGCCATGTGGGACTAGGTGAGGGTTGCCCATAGTGGGAGCCCATGCGTTGGTGCTCTGGTAGTTCCTTAGATAATTGAGGGAGACACGAGCATTCAAGAGAAGGTTGGGTTGACTATTTCATATGTGTGGAACCCACTGATTCAGGAATATAGTTGCCATGACAAGATGAGACTAGATAGCTCACACTGGCTCCACACTGGATGATCCAAAGAAAAATATTCTTGTGTTCAGATTAGGCTGAAAGCACAGTCTTGGCTTTGATTCATGTGATTAGTTATAGTGGGTTAATATAAACTTGGTGGCTGTAAACAAAACACAATTACTCTCCTACAGTTGAGGAAAGCCAGACCATCAAAACCAGTTTCCCCTGGTGACATCAAGCTGTTGAGATATCTCTGCTCCTTTCCGAAGCATCAGGATCCAGGATCCCTCCCCCACATGCTTCTGCAAAGGTACCAGAAGCCTGAGCTCTGCCTTCTTCTCCCTGAACGCTTCACTCCTTTAGTATCTTCAAGGGAATGTAGGCTGCTGCAGACGGCAAAGCCAATTCTCAGGCAGTAGAGCCCCCTNAAGGAAAGGCAGGAGGATGGTGAATTGATGGACAGCTTTGCCTTATACACTGATACCCTGTTACCAAAAACAAATTAAAAAAACCAAAACAAAACCAAAGCCAACTAACCAAGCAACCCAAGGACTGGGGATATAGCTCAGTGCAAAAGCAAGGCCCTGACATTGAGCCGTAGTGTTTCAAAACAAAGCAACCAATAAAAAAGATACATGTGGTGGCCTTTAGGACCCACCCCCAAATCCCAAGGCAATCTCCACATTCCGGGAACCTACTTCAGTCCCATCTCCCAAGGTTTGCCCTCTCCCTTCCTTCCTTCCTTCCTTCCTTCCTTCCTTCCTTCCTTCCTTCCTTCCTTCCTTCCTTCCTTCCTTCCTTCCTTTCTTCCTTCCTTTGCTCATAANCTTCCTTCCTTCCTTCCTTCCTTTCTTCCTTCCTTTGCTCATAATGAAACACATGACTAGAATTAGTGTGCCTACCACAGAGGCCCAGGAGTTTGCATAGCATAGAGCAGGTTAAGACATAAGACTTCAGCTGATGGTGTGGTATGGACATCCAGTCCCAACCCCTTGGAAGGAAGATATAGGAGGGATGCTCTAGTTTAGGTGTTCATGGCTAGCCTGGGCCTCTTGACAAGATCCCATCTCAAAAACAAATAAACAAACACAATCTTTAATTTTTAATTTTATATGTATGGGTATTTTGTCTGCTTGTGTGTGTNTACATCACATACATATAGTGACTTCAGAGGCCAGAAGAGGGTGTCAAGTATTCTGGAANAAATGCTATGAACAGCCNTAAGATTGCTGGGATTTGAACTCAGGTCTTCTGGAAGATCAGCCAGTGAGTTATCCCTCCAGTCCCAAACAAAATGCTTCTTTATTTGCAAAATTCATACTCCTGAGGGAGGGTTCTACCAATGGGAGCTGAGTGGGTTTTACCCCTGGCTGCAGCTTCTAATTTCTTGAAGACAGCTAGGGAAGGACTTTGGGCCTCAGGCCCCNGAGTCTTTGAAGAAAGAACATCTAGGGAAAGCATTTGGCATCCATTCACCATGGCCTAGAATTCTCAGGTGTGGTTTGAGTCACTGGTGCATACATTGGTGACAGGCAATACAGAAGGCGAGTATCATCATTTACTATTATGCTACATTACTTATTTTGATTTTTCAGACAGGATCTCGCTATGTAGCCCACATTAGCCTCAAAATTGAGATTATTCTGCCTCTACTTCCTGCCGGCTGGGATTTCAGGTGTTTATCACCGGTGACACTNGGCTGAAAACAGGACTTTGAAGTTGCCAAGTTCAAATGACTCTCTTACTCCATCCAGATCACTGCCTTGGGGCCCCNCCTCAGATTCTCTCTGTATTTATTTAAATTGCTTTTGAAATGTTAATCACCGCATGTTAATAAACAAAGTAATTATTCTTGATGTTCCATGCGGGTGCCATTTATTAAAGGGAGCCGATATTATTCATGATTTCACCAGGAAACTCGAGATCCATGAACAGGCTAATGTGCTCTTCTTATGAAATTACCAGGACATTTTCCTGTTGCATAATCAGTAAATTAGAAGCGGGATTATCACATTTCGNGGAAGGTGCGGGAGCCACTTCTCCCGGATCTGATTAGTGCATTCACAGCGGGAGCTTTCTCTTGCAAGGCTTTCCGGGGGTGGGCTGGGGTGGAGGGCATGCTTTACCAACTGAACCCTGTGTAACTTAGCAAATTGTGGGGAAGTGTGCAAAAACAACGGTGACGGGGGTGAGGGCAGCAGCGTTTAAGGGGATCTGCTTTGCTGAGGCTCTGCACATCTGCACAGACCTGCTGTTGCCCTCCTGTTATGGACACCAGCCAGGGATGGCTCCTCTGGCTGAGCCATCTGGCTGAATGGACTAAAGGGGCCAGAGTGCCAGGAGGCCTGACAGGCTCCCCCGGAAGGGTGTGGAGAGGCAGAAGGAGGCCAAGTTATCAAGACTGTGGCAGGGCAGAGGAGCAGGTTTGAATATCCCCAAAGGTGTGGCNAGTTGATCTTTTGTTTGGCTTAAGGTTTTGTGGTTGTTGTTTGTTTGTTTCCCCAAGCTGAGGCTGATCTTGAACTCCTGACCCTCCTATTTCTACCTCCCAAGTGCCAGGATTACAAGTGTGCCACTGTGCCCAGTTTTTGTTTTTACTTGTGTTTTAACAGACCAACTATTTTACTATAGCCCAGGCTAGCTTGGAACACATGATGTAACACAGACTCATCTCAAATGTTTGCCAATTCTCCTGCCTCGGCCTTTCTAGCACTAGGATTACAAAGGTGTGCCACAACACCCAGCTCCTGGGCCTTTCTTTTGGCATTTAGTCCTGAGCCCCGCCAGGGTGAGAGATGCTGGCTGGCTTTGCAACCCTTGCAAAGGACCTCCATCACCACTGGTCCCCCTGCCTGCTTTCTATGGATCCTTGATTTGTTAAAAGAACAGAGAGGGCTCCTTTCATATCTGCAGCAGATCTGTTATCAAACAGTAACTTGCTTCAAGGAGGGAGCCATGAGGAAGAAGGTTCAGCTGAAGAGAGACTAGGGACCCAATGGGAGGAAGACATGGCTGGTTTGAATCATGAGTTTTCAGTATGGGAATTGGGAGCAGTGAATGAAACAGGGTTTCGAGTCCATCGAGGTTCAGGCTCAACCACTAGAGCAGTCCCCTCTGGCCCCCATGGGGGTCCTTTTGGCCTTTTCTGGTTCACAAAGGCATTCACTCTTAGGAAAGAAAGAAATACTCTGGAGTCAAACTCCATTACCTACTGCTATATGGCTTGGCTTTCCCTGTGATGGTGTCAATTGTCAGCTTGATGGAATCCAAAATGTCCTAGGAGGTGGGCNTCTGTCCATGCCTGGATTGATGTGAGAAGACCTATTTAAATAATAATTTTAGATTTGTTTATTTCATTGTATGTGTATGAGTGTTCTATGTGCACATATCTATGTACACCTTATGTACCTGGAAGTCAGAAGGCCAAGGGGTCCCTGGAACTGGAGTTATAGGTGTTTGTGAGCCACCATGTGGGTGCTGGGAACTGATCCNAGTTCTTCTGCAAGAGCAACAAGTGCTTTTAAACCCCAAGACATTTCTCCAGCCTGGAAGACCCACNTTAGTTATGGGCAGGGCCATTCACTGGGCAAGGGAGGCTGGTCTGCAGAAAACAAAGAGAGGCAGCTGAGCACACTTGTGCTTTCATCCCTCTCTGTTTCCTGGTTGTGGATGCTATCTCACCAGCTGCTTCAAGCTCTTGCCTTGTCCTCCNGTCATGATGGACTGTCCCCCGGAACTGTGAGCTAGAGGAAACCCTTCTTCCCNGAAGTTGCTTTCGTTAGAGTGTTTTATCATATCAACGAGAGAAGAAACTAAGACATCTTCACCAAAAACGGAGACAGCACCTCCCTATTGAGGCTATAAATAAGCACAGACAGAAGGACCATGGGCCACCATGCATCTCAGTCTGCTTGGGGTACNACAGGAAAACGCTTCAGACCGTGAAGTTTATAAACAATAGAAATTTGTTTCTTAAAGTTCCAGAAGCTAGGAGGTCGAGCTCAAGGTGCCAGTACATCCCATGTCTCTTGAGGGCCCACACATTCCTCACATACCCTACACAGACCTCCCCTTGGCCTTTGGCTTTCAGTTCTAAGTGGATGGAGGGTAAGAGATGAGGTGGGTGGGGTGAAGGGTCGGGGTTTGGAAACCTTGAGTGCCCCCTGCTGGCTGTGGCTGAGTATGTAAATAAGGGGCCTTGAGTAAAATTGGAGCCTTCCCAACATTCTACTCCACTCCTCCAACCGAGGCTCTGGGCCTGCTCTACAAAACCAGCCATTGCTCTTTCCTTTTGTTTGGGCCTCTGAGAAAGCCGGGGCCCATCTGTTAGAGGTCTCTGGCCTCTAGTGTAGTCTCCCAGCTTAATGTCAAAAGGAAATTATTAGCAGTAGTATTGCTATTATTATTTTTATTATTATTTTGGGTTTTTTGAGACAGGATGCCTTGGAACTCTCTCTGTAGACCAGGCTGGCCTCAAACTCACAGAGATCCACCTGCCTCTGCCTCCCGAATGCTGGGATTAAAGGCNTGTGCTACCACTGCTTAGCGTTAAAAGGAANTTTTATTACTTGTCAATACTTAAATATCTGATTTTACATAAAAATCTAGAGATGGGGTTTCTCTTTAAAAATGTGCTCTAACATCAAGCTCAGGCTCCTGTGTGGCTACATGAGCTACAACAGTTTAAGATTGGCTCAGTATTTATCTATGCGTGTGTGTTTTTGTCTGCACATGTGTGTGCTCAGAGGCCAGACGAGGGTGTTGAGTATACTCATCTACCAGTCTCCACCTATTCCTTTGAGGCAAGGTCTCTCCCTGAACCTGTGACTCACAGTTTCTTGGCTACACTAGAAGGTAGCAGTACCCAACCATTTTCCTGCCTCTGCTTNCTGTAGAAAGTGGGGTTACAGGCATGCATCAGATGAGCAGAGTGTTATGTGGATTCAAACTCCAGTCCTTGGGACTGAGAAGCAAGCACTCTTAACCGTAGAGCCAACTCTCCAGGCCCCAGCTGGAGTAGTTTATGAAGTATAGAAAAACTCACAGTCTTGTGTTGCTTATGGTCTGACAAGGTAGGGTAGAATAGAAACTTGAAGTAAATTATAATGTGTGGGTGGCTGGGCCAAGTCCTGTGATGCATATAGACCACTCAAAGGGCAATTGGCTTTTATTCAAAGTGGATGGGCTTTGAGGAAGCCAAGGCCACAGTCATATTTTTNAAAAAAATGATTATTTTTATATATATGTATGTGCCTGCATGAGTTTGTACCATGTGTGTCCAAATGTCCATGGAGGCCAGAAAGTATCAGATTCCTTGGAACTAGAGTTACAGGCAGTTGTGAGCCACCTGATATAGGTGCTGGGACTTGAACTCAGGTCCTCTGTAAATGCAGGAAGAGCTCTTAATGGCAGAACCATTGCTCCAACCCCATAATTACATCTACTATGTAACAAGTAGAAAGTAAGAGCAGACCTGCTGGTCCCATCAGGTCATTCTTCTGAGGTGAAAGATAAGCAGAAGATGGGCTAGAGGGGTGCTACCACGGAAGTGAGGCCCTCTGTTATGACTAAACACCTCCTCTCTCCCATCCCATCTGACTTCTTCTCAGACCCAAGCAGGGGCTCCTTGGTTGCAACCCCCTCAGCCGTAGCCTCAGCCATCATTCCCTAGGACTGAGGGTTTCCTTCAATTCCTCACAGAGGGGCTACCCACCCCTNTCCATGGACCTCAGAGAATCATCCNTNACGACCCAGAACTATACCCTCACTTTAAGGAGCCTTGAGAAAGCACTAGACCTTGGTATGAGTGTTAGGAAGCTCATGATCTGTTAGAATGATTTCTGTTATTCAGTTCTGCTAATGAGCCAGGCTCCTGAAGGNCTCCAGAGTGTTCTATGTACAATTCTCCTTCCTNAGAATATGGTCAGTCCTTCTAATCCATGGGGGATGTTTTGAAACCAGCGAATTCCTGAAATCAGGGAGGAGCTGGAGTCCCACATATATTACATATACTGTTTCCTTCCTTCCTCCCCCGCCTCTTTTGTGCTAGGGATCCAATCCAGGGCCTTGTACAATCTAATTAAGTACTTTACCATTGATCCATACTATCAATCTTCCTATTTCTTCTTTTCAGACATCTTAGAATATGNTTTTTGTTGTTGTTTNTTTACTAAGTAGNGAACTTCTCCCTTTTCCACATAAAGGAAGCATTCCATAGCCTCTCTTTGGCATGCACCACTCTTGGCATGGGCTTTTGCACTTCAGAGCCATCATGAAGTAAAATAAAGATTACTTGAACACAGCACTGAAATACAATAGCAGTGCCTCCNATAGCCGAGATGATTGCTAAGTAACTAATGAAAGGGTAGCATATACATTGTGGATACACCGGACGAAAAGGGCGGTTCATAACCTAGGTGGAAAGACAGAATGGTATGATATGAGATTTCATCATGCTTCTCAAAATGGTATGGGAAAGTGATTCATGGATAAGACCCACTACTGTGTGTCAGGGCTGGAGAGATGGCTCAGAAGTATGGCGAACTTGCTGCTGTTGCAGAGGACCCAGGTTTGATTCCCAGCACCCCATGGCAGCTCACAACCATCCATAACTCTAGTTCCAAGGGATCTAATGGCCTCTTCTGAGCTCTGCAGGTGCTGGACATGCATGTGATGCACATATATGCATGCAGACAAAACATTCATTCACATAAAGTATAAAAAAAACAGTTCACACCAACTCTCCAGTAAAACAAAATCCACTTTACACAGGACTAATAGGACGTTTCAGGCCTTTAGGAGGTGTCTAGGCTCAGGGTTATATGGCTTTGGAGAATTCCCTTAGGTTTTGTACCAGGAATTGCCTGAGTTCCAACCCTGAGTGTGGTCTGAGACATATGGTGACACCANAGTCAGGTCTTTTGCCAGAGTGACACTGAGGTAGACTGATCCTATGAGAGGCTCTTGTGTGAGGCAGGGAAGGGAAAGGAGCAGATGAAGTCACTACTACTAACTCACTGAGTTCACTGCCAGCGGCCTTCCCTGTCACCAGATGATCATCCTAGGCTCACCCTGAAGCACCTGCTCCTGCTGCTGCTCGGATGCCAAAGAGACCCTCCCTCAAGATGTCTGTGGCTGTCATTCCCGCAGGTAGCCTTGCCAACTTGTGCTGTCTAATAAGCGTCTTGGTTCCATGAAGTGGCTTTCACTTTCCAGGCTGAGTCCTGACTGACCTACTCCCTCAGACCTCCAGGAGCCTGGATTTACCATCTTCTCAAGTAGGTGACATCTGCCATAAGCCAGCACTGTGCATTTTATTCTCTCTTCCCAGGTACCCTGCCTCCCCTACCCAGAGAGGTCCTGAAATGACTTGAAGAAAGATGTCCAACCAGCCCCTGCTGCAGCCACTTTGACTGAAATTTCATATCACTGGCCAGAACTTCTTATTTGGGACCCTCTCACAGTCCTGACCCATAGAAATAACAAGATACAATTAATGATAGGTTTTGAAATAATTACAATAGCTTTAGGATTCAAGGAACTTTTTAAAAAAATCTATTTATAAAGCCAGCAAGAAGGTGAATTACTTTTCTGTGTTTCCACTTAGTTTGTTGTTTTAGATGGCATCTCATGTAAGCTAGACTAGCTTCTACTTAGGCAGCCGAGGGTGATGCTCAACTCCTGGTCTGCCTGCTCTTCCCACAACGGGCTAGGATTACAGTTCTATATCAGTTATTTTTCTGTTGCCCCGAGAAAACACCATGACCAAAAGCAACTTAAGACATGTAATGGCTAATCTTGGCTGTCAACTTGACTACATCAGGAATCAAATTCTGTGAGGAATTTTCTTGACTGGATTATTTGAGGTGTGAAGAACCACCCTAAATCTGGGTCACACCTGCTGGTGGCAGACGCCTTAAAAAGACGTGGAAGAAGGAAGCATCAACCTTTTGCCTGCTTTCCCTCACTCTTGCTGACAAGTTCATCTAAGTGCCAGGTTGCATCCTTTTGCATAACCTCCCCAAACAGTACCACCCACTGGGGACTGAGTCTGTCTCTTATACACATCTAGATGTGTATAAGAGACAGCAGTACCACTCACTGGGGACTGAGTATTCAAATACATGAGCCTATGGGGGACATTTCTCATTGACACTGACACAAGGCCTGTGCCTCCACAACTGGTTTGAGTTTTTTTTTTGTTTGTTTTTTGAGACAGAGGCTCAGGTTNGCCTCAAACTTATAGTTTTCCCAAGTGCTGCATTACAGGTACCACACTCTGATAGAAATGAGTGAATTTAACCNAGTTTAGACAGTCCTTATAGCCTCAGAGTAATAAAGCTGCAGATGGAACTGCCCTACCTTTTGCAAACATATAAACATATCACTCATCCTGTCTTCCTTCTCCCACCCACCCCACCTTCTCAGCTCGCCTTGGTCCTTCAAAGTCTGTTCCCACATCATGTCTGCCACCCACTCCAGGCCCAAGACTTTCTCAAACCCTGAGCCCGAGAGATCTTTAAAGTCACAACTATCTGTTCTCCCGAGTCTCACTGCGGATATATTGCAGAGTTGAGTCAAGGATGTTTGGACCACAAATCCCTAATCCTGGTTCCAGGATCCTGGCAGCAGCCATCACATAAATTTTCTAGCAAGAGGCACATCCGCATAATTAAGCCAAAGATATCGCAGACTCCGACACATGCAAAGAGGGTAGGGCTGAAAGCAGGGTACTATTCATCAACGNCTCATCATAAATTCAAGTTGAAGGACTGAAGAGAACCAAAACATGGATGCTTCCCAGCCCCGGCAGCTGGACCCCTCACCGAAACCCTGAAATCACTGCAGCTCAACTCCACATCTGGGCAAGAATAAAAAATAATAAGGATTTAAAAAGAACAGACGCTGGGTAATTACCAGTTGAAGGGCGGATCAGGAATATAAATTTTTTGAGAGCCTAAAGACAGAAATATGCATTGGCACATGGGTCTTAGGACTGAGAATTCCACCCAGATGTGGCCACTGCTCTTCTGTATTGTGACTAATATTCAGTTAGCAGATGCACTTTCCTTGCAGTGACATAATTATGCTCAGGTTGACATGACCTGAAATAGGGTTACTGAATTTTTATTTATTACACATCATCTTTGGAAAAAAAACTTTCTGAGAGGATTTTTGATGCTGAACACAGCACCAAAGAACATTGGGAAGAATGTTGTATTTTTNGGGGTGTGGGGTCTGGGCCTTGCTCTGTTGTGTAGGCTGATTTCAAACACAGTGGTTCAGAGTGATCCTCCTGCCTCAACTTCCCAAGTAGCTGAGACTACAGGTGTCCTCCACTATGCTCAGCTCAAGACCCTGTATTTAGGATTAGGTTTAAGAGCTATGTCATCTGGGGCTGGAGAGATGGCTCAGGGGTTAAGAGCATATACTCCTGTTATGGAGGATCTGGGTCTAGTGAGCTCATCAGGCAGCTCACACCCACCTGTAACTCCAGTTCCAGGGGATCTGACCTCCTCTTCTGGCCTCTGGGAGTACCTGCATACATGCTATGTGCATGAATTCATGCAGGCACACACACAAATACATAAATAAAAATAATAAATAAATCTTTTTNAAAAATCTGTTTCATTCATGTATTTGTTACATGAGTCTTGGCATGATTTGATTTCCTAAGCTTGTGAAGAACTCTGTAAAAGAATATAAAGTCATAACTCATAGAGTTTTTATAAAGATTAAATTAGGAAATATGTTGAAAATCCAGTCATGGGCTGATGAGATAGCTCAGTTACTAAAATACTTGCCACACAAGCATGAAGACCAGTGTTCTATCCTCAAAAGCCATATTTAAAAGATCAAGGAAACAAAAGCTAGGTGTGGTGGCACATGCTTGGATCCTGGTACTGGAGAGGCAGAGGCAGGGATTCCCAAGGCTTGCTGGTCAGCCAGCTTAGCCGCTTGGTGAGTTCCATGCCTGTGAGAGACTCTGTCCCAAAACAAAACCAAAAAACCAAAACAACAAAAACCAANNAAACAAACAACAACAACAAAGTAGAGTTGANCTGGAGAGATGGCTCAGTGCTCCTCTTGCAGAGGACCTGAGTTCTGTTTGCAGCACCTATATAGAGTGACCCACAAACACTTATAACTCCAGCTCCAGGGGATCCAATGCCCTCTTCTGACTCTATAGGTACCTGCACACATGTGTGCATACACACAGACATACACATATCCACATAAGTAAAAATAAAATAAATCCTAAAGAAAAACAAAATAAAATAAGATGGGGGCTGGTGAGATGGCTCAGTGCATAAAGGTGCTTGTCAGTAAGCCTAGCAGCCTGAGTTCAATCCCCAGAACCCGCACGGTGGAAGGGGAGAGCCTACTTCTACAAGATTTTTTCAGACCTTCACATGGCAATGCACATTTACACAGACACAGACACACATACACACATGCACATGCATGTGCTCACTCATGCACACACATGCATAGGCATGCACACACACATTATAAATCAATAAAAAATTAAACTAGCAATGTGTGTAATGTCCATCCAAGAAACAACACCCCAAGTTGTCCTCTGGCTTCTATACACACAA